>JAVSCE010002990.1:0-56102 GCA_032199065.1 Smutsia gigantea
GGTCTGTTTTTGTGGCAAAGCCAAATTGTCTTGATTACTGTGGCTTTGTTGTAGAGCATGAAGTCAGGGACCATAATTCCTCCTGTTTCATTCCTCCCTCTCAGGATTGCTTTGGCTATTCGGGGTCTTTTGTGATTTCATATGAATTTTAGAATTATTTGTTCTAGTTCATTGAAGAAACCTGTCGGTATTTTGATAGGTATTGCGTTGAATCTGTAGATTGCTTTAGGTAGTATAGCCATTTTGGCAATATTTATTCTTCCTAGCCAAGAGCATGGGATGAATCTCCATTTGTTAGTGTACTCTTAAATTTCTCTTAGGAGTGTCTTGTAGTTTTCAGAGTACAGGTCTTTCACTTCATTAGGTTTATTCCTAGGTATTTTATTCTTTTTGATGCAATTGTGAATGGAATTCTTTTTCTGATTTCTCTTTCTGTTAGTTCATCGTTAGTGTATAGGAAAGCAACAGATTTCTGTGTGTTAATTTTTATCCTGCAACTTTGCTGAATTCAGATATTAGTTCTAGTAGTTTTGGAGTGGAGTCTTTAGGCCTGTTTATGTACAATATCATGTCATCTGCAAATAGTGACAATTTGACTTCTTCTTTACCAATCTGGATGCCTTGTATTTCTTTGTTCTGTCTGATTGCCATGGCTAGGACCTCCAGTACTATGTTGAATAACAGTGGAGAGAGTGGGCATCCCTGTCTTGTTCCCGATCTTAAATGAAAAGCTTTCAGCTTCTCCCTGTGAAGTATGATGTTAGCTGTGGGTTTGTCATATATAGCCTTTATGATGTTGAGGTACATGCCCTCTAAACCCATTTATTGAGAGTTTTAATCATGAATGGATGCTGAATTTTGTCAAATGCTTTTTCAGCATCTATGGAGATGATCATGTGGTTTTTGTTCTTCTTTTTGTTGATGTGGTGGATGATATTGATGGATTTTCGAATGTTATACCATCCTTGCGTTGCTGGGATGAATCCCACTTGATCATGGTGTATGATCCTCTTGATGTATTTTTGAATTCGGTTTGCTAATATTTTGTTGAGTATTTTTGCATCTACGTTCATCAGGGATATTGGTCTGTAATTTTCTTTTTTGGTGAGATCTTTGCCCGGTTTTGCTATTAGAGTGATGCTGGCTTCATAGAATGAGTTTGGAAGTATTCCCTCCTCTTCTATTTTTTGGAAAACTTGAAGGAGAATCGGTGTTATTTGTTCTCTATATGTCTGGTAGAATTCAGAGGTGAATCCTTCTGGTCCAGGGGTTTTGTTCTTGGGTAGTTTTTTGATTACTGATTCAATTTCTTTGCTGGTGATTTGTCTGTTTAGTTTTTCTGTTTCTTATTTGGTCAGTTTTGGAAGGTTGTATTTTTCTAAGAAGTTGTCCATTTCTTCAAGGTTTTGCAACTTGTTAGCATATAGATTCTCATAATATTCTCTTATAATTCTTTGTATTTCTGTGGGGTCTGTCATTATTTTTCTTTCCTCAATTCTGATTATGTTTATGTGTGTAGATTCTGTTTTTCTCTAAGTAAGTCTGGGTAGGTGTTTATCTATTTTGTTTATTTTTTCAAAGAACCAGCTCTTGATTTCATTGATTTTTTCTATTTTTTTATTCTTCTCAGTTTTATTTATTTCTTCTCTGATCTTTATTATGTCCCTCCTTCTGGTGACTTTGGGCCTCATTTGTTCTTCCTTTTCCAATTTCAGTAATTGTGTCTTTAGACTATTCATTTGGGAATGTTCTTCTTTCTTTAGATAGGCCTGGATTGCAATATACTTTCCTCTTAGAACTGCCTTTGCTGCGTCCCACAGAAGTTGTGGCTTTGTGTTGTTGCTGTTATTTGTCTCCATATATTCTTTGATTTCTGTTTTGATTTGGTCGTTAACCCATTGATTAATTAGGAGAATGTTGTTAAGTCTCCATGTATTGGTGAGCCTTTTTGTTTTCTTTCTCAAATTTATTTCTAGTTTTATACCTTATGATCTGCGAAGTTGCTTAGTAGAATTTCAATATTTTTGACTTTACTGATGTTATTTTCGTCGCCTAATATGTGGTCTATTCTGGAAAATGTTCCATGTGCACTTGAGAAGAATGTGTATTCTGCTGGTTTTGGGTTTAGATTTCTGTAGATGTCTCTTAGGTCCATCTATTCTAGTGTGTTGTTCATTGCCTCTGTCTCCTTACTTATTTTCTCTCTGGTTGATCTGTCCTTTGGAGTGAGTGGTGTGTTGAAGTCTCCTAGAAGAATACATTGCATTCTATTTCCCCTTTTAATTCAGTTAGTGTTTGTTACACATATGTAGGGGTTCCTGTGTTGGATGTATAGATATTTATAATGGTTATATTTTCTTTTTGGATTGACCCCTTTATCATTATGCAATGTCCTTCTTTATCTCTTGTGACTTTCTTTGTTTTGAAGTCTATTTTGTCTGATACAAGTACTACAGTACCTGCATTTTTCTCCCTTATTTGCATGAAATATCTTTTTTCCATCCCTTCACTTTAGTCTGTGTATGTCTTTGGATTTAAAGTGAGTCTCTTGAAAGCAGCGTATACACGGGTCTTGTTTTTTTTCCATTCAGTGACTCTATGTCTTTTGACTTGTGCATTCAGACAATTTACATTCAGGGTGATTATCGATAGGTTTTCACTTATTGCCATTGCAGGCTTTAGATTCGTGGTTACCAAAGGTTGAAGGTTAATTTGCTTGCTATCTAAGAGGGTAACGTAACCCATTTAATATGCTATTACAAACACAGTCTAAAGGTTCTTTTTCTCTCCTTCTTTTTCTTCCTCCTCCATTTTTTATATATTAGGTATCATATTCTGTACTCTTTTTCTGTCCCTTGATTGACTTTGGGGATAGTTGATTTAATTTTGCATTTGCTTACTAATTAGCTGTTCTACTTTCTTTACTGTGGATTTATTACATCTTATGACAGCTATTAAAGCTTAGTAACACTTCCATCTATAGCAGTCCCTCCAAAATACACTGTAGAGACACTTTGTGGGAGGTAAATTCTCTCAGCTTTTGCTTATCTGGAAATTGTTTAATCCCGCCTTCAAATTTAAATGATAATCTTGCCAGATAAAGTATTCTTGGTTTGAGGGCCTTCTACATACTTCATTGAATTAAATACATCATGCCATTCCCTCTGGCCTGTAAGGTTTCTGCTGAGAAGTCTAATGATAGCCTAATGGGATTTCCTTTGTATTTGATCTCATTTCTCTCTCTGGCTGCTTTTCAAAGTCTGTCCTTATCGTTGATCGTTGCCATTTTAATTATTTTATGTCTTAGTGTTGTCTTCCTTGGGTCCCTTGTGTTGGGAGGTCTGTGCACCTCTATGGCCTGAGAGACCATCTCTTTCTCCAGATTGGGGAAGTCTTCAGCAATTACCTTCTCAAAGCCACTTTCCATCCCTTTTTCTCTCTGTTCTTCTTCTGGTACCACTATAATGCAAATATTGTTCCTTTTGGATTGGTTACACAGTTCTCTCAATATTCTTTCATTCTCAGAGATCCTTTATATTCTCTCTGTGCCTCAGCTTGTTTGTATTCCTCTTCTCTAATTTCTCTTTCATTTATCGTCTCCTCCACCATATCTAATCTGCTTTTAAAACTTTCCATTGTATGTTTCATTTCTGATACTGTGTTCCGTAATGATTGGATCCCCAGCTGGAATTCATCCCTGAGTTATTGAATATTTTTCTGTACCTCCATGAGCATGTTAATGATTTTTATTGTGAAATCCCTTTAAGGCAGATTCATGAGGTCAATTTCATTTGAATTTTTCTCTGGGGTTGTATTCATAATTTTACTTTGAACCAGGTTCATTTGGAGTTTCCTATTTGTATATGGCACCCTCTAGTACCCAGAAGCTCTACTCTCTAAAGTTTCTCATCCCCTGAAGCAATGTCGGGGGTTGTAGGGGAACGGTATTGGTTCCTCGGCAGAGGAAAGAGCTGTTTCTTGCTTCCCAGCTGCTATGCCTTTCTCCACGGCCAGAACCAGTGGGCCGAGCACACAGGTATAAGCCTCTGAGCTTTGCATTTGTAGTTGCTTTAGACAGTGCTTTCCTCTGGCTGCCCTAATGCCAGGGTAGGGTTTGCCAATTTGTGAGCCAGGTGGCGCTGGTGGGGAGAAAGGCACAGTAGGCTGCATATCATGGAGGGGGTCCTTGGAGTGGTGTAGCCAGCCAGGGAGCTGGAGCACCTGAAGATCGAGAAAGTTCCCAACCTACTGGGCACAGTGCACCAGGATAATTTTGTCTACCACTCCTTTCTCCTGAGAGGTAAGCTCTGTGTAATCCTTGCCCCCTTAGCAGCCCTCTTGCTATTAGGAAGTCTCTCACACTGCCCACCTTTCTTTTGTCCCAGAGCAGCCGGATATGGATCCCTGCTTTCCACAACCAGTTGGAATCTCAGTCTCTGCACATATTCTGCTTGTCTTAGCTTTCCAACCCCCTAATCAGGAGAGTACTATGAAAACACCATAAATGTGGGTTTGTGGTCCCAGATCAGATCTCCAGAGTTAGGTATTCAGCAGTCGCAGGCCTCCACTCCCTCCCTGCTGTTTCTCTTCCTTCCACTGGTGAGCTGGGGTGGGGAAAGGGCTTGGGTCCCGCCGGGCCACAGCTTTGGTATGTTACCCTGTTCATGAGGTTTATTCTTTTCTCCAGGTATATGCAGTTTGGCACAGTCCTCTTTCTGGCTGCTCTTTCAGGATTAGTTGTACTTATTATATTTTCATATTATATGCACTTTTAGGAGGACGCCTCTGTCTCACCTCTCATGCCGCCATCTTTAATCATGCAGAGTTTTAATAAATTAGATTTTTACATCTCTCCAAGAACTTCTGTTCTGATTGGCTTATCAAGATAAATTCATGCTTGTATAAATCAAATATTTCTAAAATTCTCAGAAAATAAGGAAATTAAACATCTAACATTTTTAATGTGCCAGTGTTAAAAAATTCTTCTTATACAAATTCTAATACAGAACGAATCCAGGTTCAAATGATTAAAGTAAATCTTTGGCTAATGATATTCTTTCAATGTTTATTTAAAAAAAATAGCAAAGCAATGAAATTGAATTGGTAATCAAAAAACTACCCAAGAACAAAACCCCTGGGCCTGATGTATTCACCTCTGAATTTTACCAGACATTTAGAGAAGAAAAAATACCCATTCTCCTTACAGTTTTCCAAAAAATAGAAGAGGAGGGAATACTTCCAAACTCATTCTATGAAGTCGGCATCACGCTAATATCAAAACCAGGCAAAGATATCACCAAAAAAGAAAATTACAGACAATATCCCTGATGAACATAGGTGCAAAATACTCAAAAAAATATTAGCAAACCGAATTCAAATATACATCAAGAGGACCATACACCATGACCAAGTGGGATTCATCCCAGGGATGCAAGGATGGTACAACATTTGAAAATCCATCAACATCATCCACCACATCAATAAAAAGAAGAACAAAAACCACATGATCATCTCCATAGATGCTGAAAAAGCATTTGACAAAATTCAGCATCCATTCCCGATTAAAACTCTCAACAAAATGGGTATAGAGGGCAAGTACCTCAGCATATTGAAGGCCATATATGACAAACCCACAGCCAACATCATACTTAACAGAGAGAAGCTGAAAGCTTTTCATCTAAGATCGGGAACAAGACAGGGATGCCCACTCTCCCCACTGTTATTCAACATGGTACTAGAGGTCCTAGCCACAGCAATCAGACAAAACAAAGAAAGAAAAGAAATCCAGATTGGCAAGGAAGAAGTTAAACTGTCACTATTTGCAGATGTCATGATATTGCGCATAAAAACCCCTAAAGACTCCACCCCAAAACTACTAGAACCAATATCTGAATTCAGCAAAGTTGCAGGATACAAAATTAGCACACAGAAATCTGTTGCTTTCCTATACATTAACGACAAGCTAACAGAAAGAGAAATTAGGAAAACAATCCCATTCACAATTGCATCAAAAAGAATAAAATACCTAGGAATAAACCTAACAAAGGAAGTGAAAGACCTGTACTCTGAAAACTACAAGACACTCCTAAGAAATTAAAGAGGACACTAACAAATGGAAATTCATCCCATGTTCTTGGCTAGGAAGAATAAATATTGTCAAAATGGCTATACTGCCTAAAGCAATATACAGATTCAATGCAATCCCTATCAAAATACCTACAGTATTCTTCAATGATCTGGAACAAATAGTTCTAAAACTCATATGGAACCACAAAAGACCCCGAATAGCCAAAACATCCTGAGAAGAAGGAATAAAACAGGGGGGGAATTACGCTCCTACACTTTAAGCTCTACTACAAAGCTACAGTAATCAAGAGAATTTGGTATTGGCACAAGAAGAGACCCACAGATCAGTGGAACAGAGTAGAAAATCCAAACATTAACCCAAACATGTACGGTCAATTAATATATGATAAAAGAGCCTTGGATATACAATGCGGGATGACAGCCTCTTCAGCAGCTGGTGTTGGCAAAACTGGACAGCTACATGTAAGAGAATGAAACTGGACTACTGTCTAACCCCATACACAAAAGTCAACTCAAAATGGATGAAAGACCTGAATGTAAGTCATGAAACTATAAAACTCTTAGAAAAAAACATAGGCAAAAATCTCTTGGACGTAAACATGAGCGACTTCTTCATGCACATATCTCCCCGGGCAAAGGAAACAAAAGCAAAAATCAACAAGTGGGACTATATCAAGCTGAAAAGCTTCTGTATAGCAAAGGACACCATCAGTAGAACAAACAGACATCCTACAGTATGGGAGAATATATTCATAAATGACATATCCGATAAGGTGTTGAGATCCAAAATATATAAAAAGCTCACACACCTCAACAAACAAAAAGCAAATAATCCAATTAACAAATGGGTGGAGGATATGAATAGACACTTCTCCAAAGAAGAAATTCAGTTGGCCAACAGGCACATGAGAAGATGCTCCACTTCGCTAATCATCAGAGAAAGGCAAATTAAAACCACAGTGAGGTATCACCTCACACCAGTGAGGATGGCCAACATCCAAAAGACAAACAACAACAAATGTTGGCAAGGATGTGGAGAACAGGGAACCCTCCTACACTGCTGGTGGGAATGCAAATTAGTTCAACCATTGTGGAAAGCAGTATGGAGGTTCCTCAAAAAACTCAAAATAGAAATACCATTTGACCCAGGAATTCCACTCCTAGGAATTTACCCTAAGAATGCAGCAGCCCAATTTGAAAAAGACATATGCACCCCTGTTTATCGCAGCACTATTTACAATAGCCAAGAAATGGAAGCAACCTAAGTGTCCATCAGTAGATGAATGGATAAAGAAGATGTGGTACATATACACAATGGTATATTATTCAGCCGTAAGAAGAAAACAAATCCTACCATTTGCAACAACATGGATGGAGCTAGAGGGTATTATGCTCAGTGAAATAAGCCAAGCCGAAAAAGACAAGTATCAAATGATTTCACTCATATGTGGAGCATAAGAGCAAAGAAAAAACCTGAAAGAACAAAACTGCAACAGACTCACAGAACCCAAGAATTGACTAACAGTTACCAAAGGGAAAGGGACTGGGGAGGATGGGTGGGAAGGGAGGGACAAGGGGGGAAAAAGAGGCATTATGATTAGCAGACATAATGTTGGGGGGCACGGGGAGGGCTGTACAGCTCAGAGAAGACAAGTTGTGATTCTATAGCATCTCACTACCCTGATGGACAGTGACTGTAATGGGGTAGGTGTGGGGACCTTATGAAGTGGGGAATTTAGTAACCATAATGTTGCACATGTAATTGTATATTAATGATACCAAAAAAAAACCCCAACACTGCTATATTCCCATATACTAACAATGAACAAGCAGGAAGCGAAATCAGGAAAACAACTCCATTTACAACTACATCAAAAAGAATACAATACCTCGGAATAATCCTAACCAAGTAGGTGGAAGGCCTATACTCTCAAAACCAGAAGATACTCATGACAGAAATGAAAGAAAAAACCAATAAATGGAAATCTATCCCATGCTTATGGATGGGAAGAATTAATATTGTTAGAGTGTCCATCCTGCCTAAAGCAATTTACAGATTGAATGCAGTCCCTTTCAAAATACCAACAGCATTCTTCAATGAACTAGAACAAATAGTTCTAAAATTCCTAAGGAACCACAGAAGAGCCCGAATAGCCAGAGCAATTCTGAGAAAGAAAACAAACCTCGGGGGGAGGGGGGATTATGTTCACTGACTTCAAGTTCTACTACAAAGCTACAGTAATGAAAACAATTTGGTACTGGCACAAGATCAGACCCATAGATCAATGTAACAGAGGGTCTAGTTTTAAAGCCATGCATACGGTCATTTAATATATGATAAAGGAGCCATAAATATACAACGGGGAAATGACAGCCTCTTCAACAGCTGGTGTTGGCAAAACTGGACAGCTACATGTAAGAGAATGAAACTGGATTTGTGTAACTCCATACAGTAAAGTAAACTTGAAATGGATCAAAGACCTGAATATAATTCATGAAACCATAAAACTCTTAGAAGAGAACATAGGCAAAAATCTGTTGAATATAAACATGAGTAACTTCTTTCCTGAACACATCTCCTCGACAAGGGAAACAAAAGCAAAATGAACAAGTGAGACTACATCAAACTAAAAAGCTTCTGTTCAGCAAAGGACACCAACAGCAGAACAAAAAGGCATCCTACAACATGAGAGAATATATTTTTTAATGACTCATCGGATAAGGGGTTAACATCCAAAATATATAAAGAACTCATATGCCTCAACACCCAAAAAACAAATAACTCAATCAAAAAATGGGCAAAGGACCTGAACAGACATTTTTTCCAAAGAAATACAAATGGCCGACAGGCACATGAAAAGATGCTCCACATCACTAATTATCAGGAAAATGCAAATTAAAACCACAGTGAGATATCACCTCATAGAAGTTAGAATGGCTGCTATCCAAAAGACAAGAAACAGCAAATGTTGACGAGGATGTGGATAAATAGGAACCCTCCTACACTTCTGGTGGGACTGCACTGTTGAAACTGCTGTGGAAAGCAGTATGGAGGTGCCTCAAAAAACTAAAAATATAAATACCATTTGACCCAGTAATTCCACTCCTAGGAAATTACCTGAAGAAAACAAAATCCCTGGTCCAAAAAGATACATGCACCCCTGTATTTATTGCCACACTGTTTGCAATAGCCAAGATATGGAAGCAGCCTATGTGTCCATCAACAGATAAATGGGAAAAGAAGTGGTACATACACACAATGGAATATTATTCAGACATAAAAAGAAAAGAAATCCTGCCATTTGCAACAACACAGACCGATCTAGAGGGTATTATGCTCAGTGAAATAAGCCAAACACAAATATCATATGATTTCACTTATTTGTGGAATATAAAAACAAAGCAAAACAGAAGGAACAAAACAGCATTAGACTCAGACACTGAGAAGTGACTAATGGTTACCAAGGGGGAGGTGGACCGTTGAACTACTGTGATGTACATTTGATAATAAAAAAAGAACACAGCTATAAGTTGGTCACAGGGATATTAGTACAGCATGGAGAATATAGTCAATGATTCTATAACTTCTATGTTGACAGACAGTAACTGCACTAGTGGGCGTGAGGATTTAATAATATGGGTAAGTACTGAACCACTGTGTTGTATACTTGAAACCAATATTAGATTGTATATCAACCATATTTCAATTAAAAAAACACAGTTGCCTTTTCTCATATAAAATACAAATGTACATTTTAATTGAATTTTTTTCCATACTGAAATAAATTTGAACTTCCTAAATTTATGTAAGTTTAATGATCAAATAATCTAACATCATTCTTACATAATGTTTTAGGAACATGAAAAATGCAAATTTTGTTCAAAACAATCATTTATTTGACACGCTTTTTATATTAACGGTACCTACATTTCATAGTACACTGATTTAAAATAATTTCTATTACCTATAAATAACTTAAAACTTTGTACGAATTGAGCTAATTAATGGTAATTCTTGGATGCCTAGAAATGTTCTAAGTATAATTTTATGTAGTTGCTTCTTATTTTTATATGCTACACAAGAGAGGAGCTGTGCCCTAATGTCAGCCTCCGCAGACAGCGCAAGGCCATTGGCGCGAACGAGTGCAGGAAAGCCTGGAGTCAAATGAAAATGCTCAACTACACCTGTTCAATGCACTATAAATCGTGCGCATGCGTCCCCACGCCCCCTCCGCTCCACCCCCTCCCTCCTTCCGGCCACCGTCAGTTTCCTCCGAGCGGGGCCGCTCCTTCTTTACGAACCATACGTCATCGTTATCGCTTCCCGGTAACTAAGGCGATGAGAGGGATTTCCCACAGATGCGAGGGGACATCATATTTGATCAGGGTGAATCCCTGGGGCGTGCAGGCTGCTCCCAGGAAGCAGCCTGGCAGGCACCAGGATTTTCTGAAACAGAAATGTTTATAAATGAACATGGATAAACTTACATCTGAGACACTGGTTTTGTAGTGCGAGGCACGACGGTCTCGCCCTGTTCTAAGATGGCGGCGTGGCTTCTCTCAGCGTCTTCTTTCCGCCCTTCCGCCGGAGATGCGCCCTTTGATTGGCCCGCGGACGACGCCGTGGCATGACGCACGGAGAGCTCTGACCATTCGGCTGAGAGCTGAGCTGGACTTGGCAGTACGACCCGGAGTTGGGCTTTTGAAGCTGTAGGTGCTGACTGCTGCGGCCAGGTGAGCGGCTCCGGCCAGGTGAGTGGTGAGCACAGGGGGTGGGGGGGCCAAGGGCCCAGACAAGAGTCTCTGCAGGGGGCGCCTGGGTTGCTCCTAGGTGAGCCATTTTCCCGGCGGGCAGAGGCATGAGGGAATCGGTAATCCCAAGGGTCGGCTGAGAATGACGAGTTCCCCTCCAGGCGATGCGGAAGCATCCGGCACCCATTTCCAGTTGAGGTACTAGAGATTCAGGTGAAATGACTTCTGCTTCGTGACAGAGCTGGAACTAGAACCCAGGTTTTCAGACTTGCCTTGCTTGAACTTGGCTACCATGTCCTGAAAAGTTACGCTTTGGTGTGATGAGTGGTCCAGACTTTTTGTTATGCGAATACTCCTACAGGGTCTTCACAGTTCTTTCATTTATCCATTCATTAATTAATTCATTCGGGTATTAACCTCTTCAGAAACCCTTCCCCTTTGAAAATATGATGTAAGCTGTAGACCCACCTCCCTAGAAAAATTCACGTCCACTGATGCACACAATTTCAGAGGATTTATTGACCCTCTGAAGTTTCTGTTGGTTATGTTAGAGAATCCATGCTCTAGAAAGGCTGAGGGGAAGGGGCAGTGCGAAAAGGAGAGAGCAGGTTTTAATATGTAGATGCTGGGGGACATTGGATGGAGCCAGTGCCTTTTAACAGTGAGCTGTTTTGAAAGGAGAAACAGCTCTTTAATGAAGCCTGCTGGGATACTTGCTGAGAACTGTGATAGAACGTTTTCATTCCCACCTGAATTGTCCCTTTGCCACCCAGGAAGCTGCAAACAGTGCTTTGGTGTCCCGCTTTTGCCAAAAGTAACAAATAGATGCTGTAGAGTTTCTGTGGGAGCAAACAAACATTTAGAGTTTTTGTGGCCTGGGTTACGTGTAGTGGAGTAATTCATTCATTCGCTTTTCTGGCCCTCTAATATTCCCTTAGTCCACATTATTTACAATATGGCACTATTCATAAAAACACTGAGACAGTTATTCAGCACTGCGTGAAATGAGTCCACTGTCATCGTAGATTCTTCAATTTGCCTTTTTCCCCCATTTTTCTTGAGGGGCTTGTTCCCTAGAGCCCTGTTAGCTGAGGTGTGTGTTAGATGAGATTTTAGGATGTAAACAGGATGTATAAAACACTCAACTGCCGTTGGCATTATTCGGGTTTGAAAAGCCTGGCCTGGCCGTGTTATTACCTAGAATGTTTCAAGGCATGAGCATAAGCACCCTTGGTGAGGTGAGGAGGGAAGTCCTGGCAAGGGACTCGGTCAGCATAATAACACATTTTGCTTTGTAATTTTGGTGAGCTGAATCAGAAATACCTTGACTTGGAACTGGTTGTGGTTCTCATTATGAATTGGATTCCCACATCAGTACTCTGTTCTTCTCTCCACAGTTAACAGAGGGAGGAGGGGAAGGGCACAAAAAGAAGATCACTTGGAGTGTAAAATTTAATACAGTGTTTACTAAAGCAGGGAAGGAAAGGGATCAAAGAGGAAGGTAGCTAGATGCCGAAACGGTTTGAGGCTTACCCATGGGCAAGGGGCTGAAATTGGCTCATCTGAGATGATGTGTGATATATGGGGAGGTTTAAATTAGTATTATCAGCTGCATGCAGCCTAGAGATCAAATGATTGTAAACCTCCCACCCCTTTTATGTATTTATTTAAGTGCTAGAGAGGAGAGTTGAGAAAGAAACAGTAATCAAAGATAACTATGAAGTTAATTGGCTTTTAGGGGTCAGAGGAAAAAGAGATGTTGTCATCCTTCATTCAGTGACAGATTCTGCCAGACTAAGCGTTTAAGAAACATTGTTATTAGGTAATCATCTTCTTTTTTGAAGTATAGTTGAGAATATCACATACAAGTAAAGCTTTATTTTCAGTTTCTTTTTAGGCGATGGCAACATACCTGGAATTCATTCAGCAGAATGAAGAACAGGATGGTGTGCGTTTTAGTTGGAATGTGTGGCCTTCCAGCCGTCTCGAGGCTACAAGAATGGTTGTTCCCCTGGCTTGTCTCCTCACTCCTTTAAAAGAACGTCCAGACCTGCCTCCTGTACAGTATGAACCTGTGCTTTGCAGCAGGCCAACTTGCAAAGCTATTCTCAATCCACTTTGGTATGAATTATTTTAGAAGCTAGTAAAAATGAGTAATTCAATAAATTATGACTTTAATGTGATTCTCATGACTTTAGTGTGAGTGTCAAAAAGTGATTCCATTTGGGCAAGTCCTTAAAATTAAAATGAGTAGTAGACTCCGGGATTCTTAGGTGATGAATGCTTGTAGAAATCTTCTTGGCCTTTTTCTCTAGATAAAGAGCAGAACTTATTGGAATGAGGTGGAAGAATAGGAAAAGGATTTGAAATACATTTTTTTGCTTAATTGTACATCTTAACAGGTACCTTTTAGAGCACTAAAAAATTTTTTTAAAGTTTTAGCCCGTTTTCTCATATGTAGCTAGTATGGTGATGCTGTATGACAGGAGGCATGTAATAGGCAGAAGAGATTTTAACTCTTAATTTTATTATTAAGTGTAATCTTTTTGCACCTAAGAGAATGATCTATGCTATTTCCCTTAAATGTAGGCACTATTTAAGAGAATTCTTAAAGGAGTGTCAGAAATATTCTTTAAGGGGTAATATTTTATATGAAGAAAAATTTTACTTCCTCTTGCTTTTGCTTAATGTGTCCCGATATAAGATGCTGCTGCTTTTTTAA
Source organism: Smutsia gigantea (assembly GCA_032199065.1). Taxonomy (NCBI): domain Eukaryota; kingdom Metazoa; phylum Chordata; class Mammalia; order Pholidota; family Manidae; genus Smutsia; species Smutsia gigantea. Next base: position 13,562 of record JAVSCE010002990.1, read on the forward strand.
AGATGATACCATTGATTGTTAATGTTCTAAATGTAGAAAGGAGAAAAAAAGCATTATCTTGAACTAATTTTAGGAAGTATGTCCACCCAGAAACATGACTGCCCATCTTTTCTTGAAGTGAGCAGAATGAGGTTAAAGTCTGGAAAGTTTTTCCTGTGTATAATGTGTGCTTTTAGTATTGAACTTTAGTAGTTTTATATATCTGAAAGATAAAGATGTTAGAAAAAAAATCACAAGACTATGTTAAGCTGCCAGGGCAAAAGGAAATAACCTATGATTTATATAAAATTATGAAATTTTAAATAGTATCTAGGAAATTAGAAAAGCAAAAAAGGATTTACTAATTCTTCATTGCGGCTCTTGAAGGGACTTTTGGTGTGCTTAATAGAATTCTAACCGCAGTGAACGTTTTGTACACTGTTAGCCATTCATGCATACAAATGCAGAAACACATATCTGTGATTTACTGAACTTGAAATTCACTTATGAATGCTTTCATACCATAAAAGTGAGAATGGTACTTGATTGTAATATTTCTTTTTCTCACAGTCAGGTTGATTATCGAGCAAAACTTTGGGCTTGTAACTTCTGTTTCCAAAGAAATCAGGTATGTGAATTGATTTGAAAAGTGTTTTCTGTGTTTCATGTTTCATTGTATTACTCTCAGAAAAATTAAGCGAGCTTGAATTGGTGTCTGTTCTGGCAGTCAGCAATTTCTGCTAAACTCAAGGTGATATGGATTCCACATAGGCTTTAGATCGAACATTTGCGATTTTTTTCTAGTGAAGGTATTGGGAAAAATATTAATTGTGCCCAACATAATGTACAGTCCTAGCAGATCTCAAGATGTTAATAACATGCATTTGTTTATTCATATATTTGATCATAATTACGATTAACAATCTTATCCCGAAATACAGAGCACACGGTAAATCCAGTAATGAAGAGACCGGTGTATAGTTGATGACTAAGTACAGGCTTGGAAACTAACACAGATCACAGATACCATTCATGATTTATCTCCATGAGAGATTCAAAAGCATATGCAAATTTTAGACTTTTCTATATCCTATTACATTCAGATTGATGTCTGTGTTTAATGTAATTTATTGGGAAAATTCTTTGACATCAAAAGACAATGTCAAAAGAGTAAAAAGGCAAACCACAGAATGGGCAAAAATATTTGCTAATAAGGGATTAATATTCAGAATATATAGAGAACTCCTAAAAAACAAAAAAAAAATGGGAAGAGAGCTTGAGTAGATATTTCTCCAAAGAAGATATAGAGATAACTAATAAGCACATGAAGAGATGCTCAACATAACTAATTTGTAGGGAAATGAAAATCAAAACTACAGTGAGATACCACCTCACACCCATTAGGATGGCTATTACCACAAACAAAACAAAACAAAAGAACAAGTGTTGGTGAAGATGTGGAGAATTTGGAACACTTGTGCACTGTTGGTGGCAATGTAGAATAGTATAACTGCTATAGAAAACAGTTTGATGTTTCCTCAAAATATTAAAAATAGACTTACCAAATATCCAACATCCTCACTTCTGGGTATATCCCCAAAAGAATTGAAAACAGGGTCTTGAAGAGATGGTTGCACACCATATTCATAGCAGCATTATTCCCAACAGCTGAGATGTGGAAGTGACCCAGGTGTCCATTGATGGATGAATGGATAAGCAAAATGTGGTCTATACATACAATGAAATATTCAGCCTTAAAATTGAAGGAAATTCTAATATACGGTACAGCATGGATGAACCCTGAGAACATTATGCTAAGTGAGATAAACTAGGCACAAAAAGACAAATACTGTATGATTCCATTTTCATGAGGTACTTGGAGTAATCAAATTCATAGAGGTAAAAAGAATTGTCGTTGTCAAGAGCTGGGGGAGGGGATACTGGGGCCTATTGTTTAGTAGGTTCAAAGTTTAAGTTTTGCAAGATGACAAGAGTTCTGGACCTAGATGGTAGAGACAGTTGCACAGTACAGCGTATTTAAGACCACTGAACTGTACACTGAAAAAATATTAAGATGGGAAAACTAATATGTATTTTACCACAGTAAAAACAGTCTATAAGCTATGAATTTAAAATGTTTGCAGAGAGTTTTAAAAGCAAGAAAATGCATGTGATATTATGGTAAGCATAAACAGGATGATCTCAGCTGTGCTTAAGTAGAAAAAGTCTAGAGGAAACTATACCAAGATAATTGACAGTAGCTGCCTCTAGATGATAGGAGTGTGAAGGTTTTTTCCTGTTTTCTTATATTTGCCTGTACTTGCCATTTTTCTACAAGAACATGTATTATTTTATTGATAACAGCTAAAATAATAAACCCAGATAAAAGTGGTAGTCTTCCACATAGACTATTAGTGAGACAGCTAAAATCTCATCCCTTAATTTGCAGGGCAATGCTTAGGAAATAGTTTTTAATAGTGCATTTATTAATCATTTAAAAGTTACAACGTAACCTAAAACTGCATTAAAAAGTTAAGACAGTATAAATGTAAGGGAGGGTTACAGATTTAAATTTTTGATTTTTGTATTTTAATAACGTTCTGTATTTTATGCTTTCAGAATTAATATGTGGTCATTAACTATTTTTGTAAGTGGAAATTAAGAGGTATAACATACATATCTTCCAGCCTACTAAAACATTGCTGTGTTTTTATCCCTTCAGTTCCCTCCAGCTTACACAGGCATATCTGAAGTCAATCAGCCTGCTGAATTGATGCCCCAGTTTTCTACAATTGAGTACATGATACCGGTAACTCGTTTGTCTTGCATTTAATGAGCAGTGTTAGATACTGAGTTTCTCTTGCAATACATGTCTTCCGTGTCCCCTGCCTCTTTGGGCGGTTTAGGGCTGTGTTTTCAGCAGGATCCTGAACATTTGGTTATGGGGCATGTGCACGTGCTGGCTCTGCGTTCAGGTCGTGGTAGAAGGCTAAAGGAAAGGGAGCCTGATTCCATTCAAAACCTGTCCTTCACAGTCTTCTTCATCTCAGTTGATGGTACTTCTGGTTGTTCAGCTTAAAAGCCTTAAAGTTGCGCTGACATCTTTCTTTTTCCTACACCCCATATCTAAGCCGTTAAGAAATCCCATTGGGTCTATAGTCAGGATTTATCCAGAATCCAACCACTTATTTCTCCCCACTGCTCCTATCATAGGCCAGCTGCTGCCTCTCATATGAATTACTGGGCGGTCTCTTAACTCTTCTTCCCAATTTTACCCTTTGCCACTTACATTTTATTCTTAACCCAGCAGCCAGAATAACTCTAAAAACATACCTTGTTACTTCTCTGTTCAGAAACCTCCAGTGATGAAAACACTTCCCTTTTCACTCAGAGTAATAGACAGTCCTCAAAGCTATGTGTGAGCCAGCCTTGTGTCACCACTCTGACCTCAACTTCTGCTAGTGGTCTCATGCAGCCAGGTGGCCCCCTTGACTTTCCTCAAGCATACCAGGAATGCTCCTGCCTGTGGGCCTTTGCTCCAGCTTTGTCTCAGGCTGGGACTCTTTCCTCTATGTCTATATCATTCCTCCCCTCCCCTCTGCATGTTTGCTCAAATGTTACTTTCTTCATGAGGCTACCCTGACCTCCGGGAAGCTGCCCCCCATCTCCACTCCTGGCCTCTGCAATCCCTTACCTCCTCCATTCCAGAGGGAGCTTCTGGAGGCAGGCAGGGACTTTGTTCTTTTGGTTCAGTGATATATCCCAGGGCCTGGAACAATGCCTGGCGCATAGGAGAAGGCATTCAAAAATGCAGAATAAATTGTTGGATTATAAATAGTTTCTATGTTTAGTTTGTTTTAATAGAACTTGTTACTGGCTGAGGTAAGGAGAGGTTTGTTGAGATGTCCTTATCCTGTGACAGTAAATATAGGTGAAGTTGTGTTATTTACATACCTGTTTTTCTTTGCATAAAGCGAGGAGCTCAGTCCCCTCTGATCTTCCTCTATGTGGTCGACACGTGCCTGGAAGAAGATGACCTTCAAGCACTCAAAGAATCTCTACAAATGTCCCTGAGTCTCCTTCCTCCAGATGCCCTGGTGGGTTTGATCACATTTGGGCGGATGGTGCAGGTTCATGAACTCAGCTGTGAAGGAATCTCCAAAAGTTATGTCTTCCGAGGGACCAAAGATTTAACGGCAAAGCAAATACAGGTTTGTGCCTTGCTCGTATACCAGCAGAAACAAGGGTATTTCTTCAAATTTAATTAGCCATTTACTTTCAGTGCTATGAGAAATAAGTCTTTGGCTTTTTTAGGATATGCTGGGCCTGACCAAGCCTGCCGTGCCCGTGCAGCAAGCGCGCCCTGCTCACCTACAGGAGCACCCTTTTGTTTCAGGCAGGTGAGCCGCTGACGTGCAGTAGTGGGCGTGTGGGGCAGTCCGCTGGAGCGAGGGAAGAAACATGTTAGAACTTTTATTTTCTGAGAAAAATAATTAAACCTGACCAGGATTTAATAATGTACATAATGTACCAGTATGTATTTAAAATAAGTAACTGAATTATACACACACACACACACACACACACACACACACACACACACACACACACACACACACACACACACACACACACGTGCTTAGAGTGTTTTCCTTGTTAATGTGTATCATCTTGAAGATTCTGAGACCACTGTACTCATTCCTTCCCCTCCACTTACACGTGGCTGCTGTCCTTGTGGACTCTTTAAGTGAAACTGGGAAAACTGAAAAGGTGTCTGTTGGATGTCCTCAAACAAAGCAGAAACCAGACACTTACTTCATCAGCTGTTGCGTGCCTGGGGCCGCGCAGGCCTTGGTAGCAGTTGGCAAACGGGATAAAATGCGTGGCCTGACACCTGGGCACAGCCATTACTCTGGTGGGAAACCAGTGCTTCTCTGTGTGTTACTCCTAAGGCTGAGGAGAAACACAGACTGTGAATCTTAAGAATAATGAAGACTGTCCGCATCCGTGAGCCTTCCATGGACTGAATTCACCTTAGATGTATCTTTAGGATTTCTTTGCTGCTTAAAATATAAGTAAATGATTTGCTCCTATTTAAATAGATTTTTTTCTATGCTACATATATATTGCTGTATATTAGGCTATAAATTCCTGAATAAAATGGCTTTAAGATGTTTCATGCTTGAAACTTTGAAGAAAAAATTTTTCAAGTTTTTCCTACTCTATTTTGAAGAGCAGTAACTATGTGTGTCCTAGGGTTAAAGACCATAGTACTTTATTAAACCAGGATTGATGTGTCCATTCGAAATCATGCAGATTTCTGCAGCCTGTTCACAAGATTGACATGAACCTCACTGACCTTCTTGGTGAGCTGCAGAGGGACCCATGGCCTGTGACTCAGGGGAAGAGACCTCTGCGATCCACTGGTGTAGCTTTGTCCATTGCTGTTGGCTTGTTGGAGGTAACTCAGAATTCCCAGGACCTCTCACACCTTGCCACCTTGCTCTTGGAAGTTCTGTTTGTTGCCCTTGTTGAAATCAGTTGTGGCTTAAATCAACTGACTATGTTATTTTATCAGAAAGTGCTTCATTGTTGTTACCTGCATTGAAGGAGACCTTCAGTGTTTTGAACACACCAAAAGTTTTCATGAGAAACACCAGGCCATTGGAGCAACACAAGTGTTCACAGCAACTTAATAAAAGTGTACAACACACCACATTGCAAGAGGCAATGCTGCTTGTCTGCATTATCCGCATTACTCTGCAGTATCATCAATATCAAAAGGGCTGAAGAGAAACCCTGTCTGTCGTAGTTAGGGACGTGGAAACATACTTGGGTGGGCTGTGTGTTTCTAAAATGCTGCCATTTACTGTTTTAGGGCACTTTTCCAAACACGGGAGCCAGGATTATGATGTTTACGGGGGGTCCCCCAACCCAAGGGCCTGGCTTGGTGGTCGGAGATGAATTAAAGGTTCCTATTCGTTCCTGGCATGATATTGAGAAAGATAATGCACGTTTCATGAAAAAGGCGACCAAGGTAGGTGCCCCCGGACATGGGTAATGTGGTGACCCAGTGCTGGGGTTTAGGCTGCTCTGGAGCAGCAGCTCGTGGTGGGGCCAGGCTTCATGGTCAGCAGGTTGCTTTTATTAAATTACTGCCTGAGCTTTCAGACCCTAGTTAGAGTGCGTGGCCTTAAGAAAAGTGTTCTGAGGTTGAAAACTACTGTTTTATTTGAATGTTATAAAGAAAACTATTTCCGTGTTCCTGTATTTAATTTCAACCCTTTGGTATAGTAAGACATACCCAGTGAGTAATGTTGCTGTTTCATAAAGATAATTTTTCTCTCTTCACAGCACTACGAAATGCTTGCTAATCGAGCTGCTACAAATGGCCACTGTGTTGATATTTATGCTTGTGCCCTTGATCAGACTGGACTTCTGGAGATGAAATGTTGTACAAATCTTACTGGGTATGTTGACAGCAGACACCTGGGAAAAGTGAGAGCGCTTACTGTAAGGAAAGAGAACTGAGTGCTAGAACTACAGGAGCAGGCAGGGCTGACTCAGGGAAGCTCTCAGGTAGCTCCAGGCTGTGGGGTGGCCTCCTGGGGCAAGAGGCGCGATTAGTGGGAGGTTCCAAGGGTTCACTGTAAGTAAGTCATATCAGAGTAACTGTAGTTCTTCCTTAGAGTTGTTACAGATACCAGGGCAGGAAAGCAAGCAAGCATGGAATATGTGGCAAGGCATTTCTTCGTGAGAAGGGGGCAAATGGGGTCTGAGTGCCAGAGCAGTTAGGAGACCTTCCCCTGACTTAGGACCACACCTCATGACTAACACGGCACAGCCTGGAGGGCATGCTAGAGCTTAACTAAGTCCATACCATGTACCCAAGTCACTGTAGAGGCGGGGTTCTCAAAGCTTGATGGTGCTTGGCCAGCAACCTTCAGGGCTCCTGGAGCCTGATTAGAAATGTACAGCCCTGGGTCCCACCCAATAACAGCATCAGCAATGTGGAGGATGCAGCCTGGCAGTGAGTTTTAACAGCTTCTCCAGGGGATTCTGGTGTACTTGAAGACATGAGGACCACTGATGTGCAGCACTGGTCTGAAGCCAGCTGCACATCAGAGGAACTTGAGAACTACCCTTGATTGGGTCTTGTCCCCTAGGGATTCTGATGTAATGGCCTAGACGTCTGCATTTCTTGAAGTTCCCCAAGTGTTTATAACATGGAGCAGAGTTTGAGAGGCACTGGTGTGGACCCTTCGTGTTCACAGTGTGGCTGAGCAGCAGCAGCAGCAGCCTCACATGAGAGCTGGTCAGAGACACAGCATCTCATCCTAGACCTATTGGGTCAAAGCCTGCATTTGAACAATGTCCCAGGGGATTTGTATGCACAGGACAGTTTGAGGTGGGCCTGAGATTCTGCATTTTTACAAGCTCCCAGATAATGCTGCTTGGCCCTCCTGAGTAAAGAGGGGAGGGTAGACGATAAAACCTAAGTCACCCGAAGCGTCTGTGCAGAGCAGCAGGTGTGATAGGTAGTGGAGTCCCCAGTGAACTACATTTAATGAGATGAACTACAGTACCCTTCGGGAGCTCTTGTCTCAGAGAATCCACAGAAAAGCTTTAGTGTATTTGTGAACATCCTGAGTTTATATACCAGAGTTTGTGTGTGTATTTCTTCTGGGGCAGGGGACCACCACTTCCATCACATTCTCAGGGAGGCCTTTGACTTTCGAATGACTTAGTATTTAGGTCACATCACTTGTATCAGATATAGTTTCAGGGGAATAACATTAGCAGTGACATAAAAATATAAGGTTTAAGAGTTTTAGTTGATAGCCCAAGATGAGCCAGTTGTTTGGGATGACTTCGAGCAAAGGTAAGGTGAGCCTCGGCTGCATTACAGGAGTCGATTACCTTCAAAGGAGATCATAGTCTTGGTTTCTGGTGCTGGTCCCACCGAGGTTATGTTGTCTTCCATTCTGAGCACTTCAGTTTAACAGGATGAATAGGTGAACTGGGATGTTCAAAGGGGAGCAGTCAGACTGGTGGTGAGCACTTGAAACTGTCATGTGGAAAATGAAAGACCTGGAAAAGATTACACTGAAGACAGATGGGGTGTCAGCAACTGAAGGTCTGTTCTAGGGAGGAGAAATCAGACTTGCTCTGTATGTGACCAAGGTTAGAACTAGAGCCAGCAGTGGAAGCTGCTGGGAAGCAGAATTTCACTGAGTATAAAAGTAGATCTTTTCTACCCATCAGTGCTATTCAAGTGTGCAGTGGACTGGACTGCCTTTGCAGGGCATAAGCACCTGAGGCTGGAGTTCAGGTCCAGTCTGGAGGGTGACCTGGCAGATGTGTTACTGAGGGCGAGTGTGAGCCAGGATTGGAGCTGTATAACTAAGGCTCAGAGAAGTTAAGGAAAATGTAAGAAAAACCCAAAATAGGTCTCTCACTGGAGGTAGGCAGCCAGGGCCAGTATATTGACTCTGTCATCATCTGCATATTGATTTCATCATCACCTGGCCTGAGGCTGTATCACCTTACTGTGTTGTGGTTCAAGGTGGTTGCTGGGCTTGAGCCATGTTACAGTAGCAGGAAGGAGGAGATGCCCTTTCCCATAAGAAACCCCCCAGAAATCACAAAGGTCATTTCCAACAGGCAAAGCTGAGTCACACTGCCATGTGCAAGGCAGGCTGGGAAATAGTCTTTATTCCAGGAAACCATGAATTCCATGACTAAGGAAGGCAGCAAGGGTGGATATTTGGGGCCAAATAGCTATCCCCGTAGCTGGAGGGGTCAGACACTCTGAGACAGGTGGACCAGTTGATCTTTTTGTGTTTTTCCCAATTTCAACATTGTGTTTGACGATCAATGACTGGATGCATAACTTTCATTAAGCTGTGCTTATCTGCTCAACTATGTAAATTGCTGAACATTTTGAACAGTATTTTCCTTTAACTTCAAAAAGGCATGAATATAGATATTCATAACGAGAAAGAATAATTCACATAAAGCCAAGGAGACAATGTTTTGAGACAGTGAATTAACCTGGAAAGCACTTCCCATAGTCTTGGGTATTTTCCCACACCAAAGAAGTATGAGAGGAGTTGGAGGTGTTTTTTTTCAATAGATGGCCCATTAAACTTGTGGATTTATCAATGAAGGGTTCTTTTATTTTTTTTTCTTTTTCAATAAATACAGATTCACAAGAAATTGCAGAAGTAGTACAAAGAGGCCGTCCCTGCTCTTCATCTAGCAACTCCCAGTAGTAGCATCTAACATAAACATAGTACAATGTCAAAACCAGGAAACTAACATTGGTACAATATAATTAACTATATGATAGACTTTACTTGGAATTCACCCATTTTTACGTATGTGTGTATGTATGGTCCTATGAGGTTTTATCATTTCTGTAGATTTATATAACCCCCACAGTGATCAAGATATAAAACTAGTCTCAAGAGTTCTATGTTAATGTTTTAAAAATGTCCTTCCTAAGTACAAATTGAAGAGCTATTTTCCGTTTAAGTTAGTTAATAGTAACTTTATGGACATGGTTTCTTTTTTTCTTCTAATTTAAATTATTGTTTGTAAATACCAAGGAAGCATCTGAATGGCCTTCAGTCATTCTAAACATTCACTGTCTTTTTTCTTGTTTTTCTTTCCTAGAGGCCACATGGTGATGGGAGATTCTTTCAACACTTCTCTTTTCAAGCAGACATTCCAAAGGATTTTCACTAAAGATTTTAATGGCTATTTCCGAATGGCATTCGGTGCTACTTTGGAAGTAAAGGTACAATAGATCTCTAAAACTTCAATGGAAGGATACTGTTCTTACTTACTTAGTAATCAGAATTATGAAAGCCTCAACCTGCTGGACATAGTCATCTAAAGATAAAAGGTTCCCAGTAAAATAACCCAATAAATTATATTTATTCTATCCCCTTGCTTCTCAAGGATGACCTGTATATTTATTTATTATTCTAAACAAAGAATTGTTTGGTTCCCTGTAAGCTCTGCCCTGTTGTAGGCAGCAGTCCTTAGAAGGGGTGAGGGTGCTGAGCACAGAGGCAGCCACAGTGCTGAGTGTCTACCTGGCCATCGGTGTGGGCCACCAAATTCTCAGAACCATGGTTTGTGTCTAGTGCCTGCCTGCAGACTATCTGGGGTGTTCTAAAATAGTGCAGTAATAAAATTTTGGGTTTTGTCCGTGTAGGGACTGAAAGCCCATGCACTTAATTCGTAAGTCATTGAGAAAGCATTGAAAGAGGTAGTTAGAAAATATGATTGAAATTATTCCTTTGAGATTGCAGATAATCATTAAATCATCTAAGTTAAACTTTAAGCAGCATTCTCAAATATTTGAAGTCTTTTTTTAAAAACATGAAGAGAATTGCATTCACATTTAAGAATTTTAAGTACGTTGACCTTAATATAGTGGAGTTCATGAATTAAGTAGCTTTAGAGAAATGCAGAACAGCATATTCACTGCTTAGGAATTGTAAATAATTATGACTAAGTACAGGCAATTGGAAAATAATATAATGTTGGTAGAAATACTGTCTTCTGTGTGTACAGTGATTTCAAAGTTAAAGTTGAAAATGCTGCATCATTTTGGAACAAAGAGAACACAGTTTATAAAGGAGGATTTTAAAGTTTTAGTCTATTCACAGTGGCCCTGGAAAAGCTTGTAAGAGCGTTTGTATACCATAATCCATACAGGATCTACTCTCTGTGGGATGATAACACTGCTGTATATTTCCTCTAAGTTTGCATTGTGTCTTTCATGAGAGGGTTGTTCTCAGTGATTTTTAACTTTATACTCCTATGTAATTCTGTCCTAGACCTCTCGGGAGCTGAAGGTTGCTGGAGCCATTGGTCCTTGTGTTTCTCTGAATGTGAAGGGACCGTGTGTATCAGAAAATGTAAGGAAAACTCCCCCATTACCCTCACTGCCTCTGCTCCCGTATTTTGCCCCATTAGAAATATCAGCGAGGCGACTTTGCCTTGTGGCAGCTGTTGGGATATCTCTAGTGAGGGGAGAAGGGCAGCTCTTACTGATGAGCACAGTCTGAGAGGTTTTTGTCTGTCCCTAAGGGGTCAGAGAGGAGAAAATTGTGGCTAGAGAGAGGTTAAATATTTTACTGAGGATCAAAGTATGTTGACCTAATTATACTGGAGTTCATGAATTAAGTAGTTTTAGAGCAATGCAAAACAGCATATTCACTGATTAGAAATTGTAAATAATTATGACTGAGCAGTTGGGATTGAAAAATATTGCAAGTGGTGGTGGACCTGCATGCGGTCTGGAGGAACTGGAGCCCAGGTACCCCTCACCCAACCACCTTGCTTGGGTTGCTTTGCCAGCAAGCTGCGAGGTATTCTCTTTAGCATAAGGCAGGCATCCAGCAGAATCCTTCAGGAAGAGACCTCTGTGCTTGTTACCCTTAGAGTAATACCTTTGTCTCACTTCTCAGAGACCACTTGGAGTTGGTTGGGCAGTGGGTGACACTGTGGTGTATCCAGACATCTATGTTGTTTGCTAACAAATTTCGAGTATGTGTGAACAAAGTTTAGTTGTCAGTGGGTGATGAGGTGGCTTTGCTGATGGCCCACTTCCTCTAATTATACTTGAGCTCCCAAGAGACAGACCATTTAGTCCGGTGAAGGCTGTCCAGGGTGGTTCCGGGCTGGATATATTAGTCAGGTCCTTCCCTCACTGTCATCGTCAGCAGAAGGGTGGACTGGGGAGCCAACGTGGATTCAGGGTGTGGGTCCACAGCTGCATGGCCCAGGCATGGGACTCCTTTGCTCAGGGATTCTACATCTGTATCTGGGAATTGGAGTGATTGAGGGCACCTAAATTTACAGCACTGCTGGGAGGTGCAGGTAAAACACAGAGAAGTACCTGGCACAACAGCCCACACTGGATTTCAGCTTTCACATCATCATTTTTGTCTTATGCAGCAAGGGACATTCACTTTGACTGCTTAGATTAACTGCTATTAGAGTTGCAGAGGCAGGACAGCTCAAGACTATATTCCTGTAACTGCTGCATAAGGCAGGTTGCTGCCCCAAAGCCCATCTGTTGGGTCACTCATTACCCCAGTGAACTAGGGGACATGTGCCTGTATTTCCTAGCAGGGCTTTAGAAGGATGCCAAAATATTCCAAAATATTTTCCATAAACTTAAAATCTGCCTAAGAAGATAATTTTATGAATTCGTTACAAACTGATCTAGGATCTAGTAGGGATCAGCCATGAAATTTTTGGGTAGGGGATGGGAGGTGCAAGGAGGAGGAAAATACAGTTTTCACCATGCAGAAAAGTTTAAAGGAGTATAATGAAGTCCTGGATACCCACCATTTAGAGTCAGTGATTGCTGACATTTTATCATAATTGCTCTGTGTTCTGAGGATCATCTGTTTGCCATATTTGCCTTAGCGTAATTTTGCAGAACTTTCGAAAACCAGCTGCAGATGTCTTGATGCATAGTCTTTCAGTATTTCAGTATGCATCTTCTAAAAATAAGGATGTTGTACTACCACAACATTATCAAACCTAAGAAAACAGCAATTTCCTAATATCCAATGTCTTACATTCTTTCCCTGATTTCTCCCCCAGTGCTCTTGTAGCTGTTCTTTTCTCCTCTAACTGGCATTGCATTTGCTATTGTATATCCGTAGTCTTTTTAAGTCTAGAATGGTCTTCCTGTCATTTTGTTTGCTTCTTTATGTGTTTTGTTTGATAACATTGATTTGTTGAAACACAGTGCCAAGTGCCACATGTCTCCTGTAATAGACTCTCATGTTCTCAGCGTATCCAGTTGTTTCCTTGCAGTGGTGTTTAACTTCTGTCCTCCCTGTATTTTCTGTAAAGTGGAAGTCAGTTAGTGATTAGATTTAGGTTAAACCTTTTTGTCCACCACACTTCCTGCTGATCTGTGTGCCTTATGCAGTGTTTTGTCTAGAGGCACTTCTCTCTGGTGCTGTGTTAGGGAGCTGAGTTAGACTGTGTATTAAGGTGATGGCTGTCCCACATCTTCCCATTGTAAGGACAGATTTCCTTTTTGTCATTAGCAAGAAATCTGTTAAATGAGATTGTAACTATGAATATCTCATTTGCCAACAGCCTTTCACATAATGGTTTAGCATCCATTGATTTTCCTTACTTAAAGCAGTGTATTTCGTTGGTTACTATAAAATGGTGATTTCCAAGTTCTGTCTTTACATTTCCTCTAATAGAGGTAAATTCTTATGTAAGGAATTTGTGTGTCAGTGAGATAATGCACTTTTGGGGCTTGGGAGGGTTTGTGGCCTTGCTTGGGCATCAGTGCTATAAATGGGTTTATTCTACCGATCAGAGATTCATTGGCTGGGGTGCTGCAAATTAGACTGACAGAGACAGGTTAACGAGAAAAACAGAAGTTCATTAACATGTGCATTGCGCACATACACATTGCACTTACATACTCAAGTGGTAAGTAACTCAAAGGGGTGATTACAATTAGGGATTATGTAACATCTTAACAAAAGAACAAAAAATTTGTAGAAAAATGACAAGACAAAGGAAAGAGACTTTGAGCTCCTAGGGATGTCAAATTGTGGAAGAGTAGATAAATGGGGGAAACCAGTGGAAGATAAGGGTTGTTCCAGCAAGGTTGGTTCTGTAGATCTTCTGAAGCCATTTCTGGGCTGTTAAGCATCCAGAGTTGTCTTTTGTGATTATGAGTCTTCCTGCCCTTCCTGGTGGGAGGAGGACAGAGTTCTCTTGTGTCTGCTTTTTTTAAGTAGCCTTTACCTTAAAAATAAACCCTTCATGATTAGTACATGAACACCAGAGTGGCATATTTTCGGTTGGCATACTCTGAACCCCTTGATTTGAAACTTTAAGCAGTTTCACATATTAAAACTTGAGTTGGTAGGTACGGAGAGAGATTCATGAGTTGGGATTAGCAAGGCAAGAAAGGGAGGCATGCAAGCTCTTTGTCCTTTGCCGTTTTCCCTGGGTGTAGCCCTTCACCTTCCAGCAGATGTTAACTTGCTTTTAGGAAAGGCCACTGAAGTGACTCTATAGCATTTTACTATGCTGATGGACAGTGACTGCAATGGGGTGTGGGGGGACTTCATAATATGGGTAAATATAGTAATCACAATGTTGCTCATGTGAAACCTTCATAAGATTGTGTATCAATGATATCTTAATATAAATAAATACATACATACATAAATACATACAAAGGCCACTGAAAGAGAAGGTGACCACCCACACATCCATCCATCTCACAGTCTCTCTTGCTTAGGGAATACTTAGCAAACAGTGTATCCTCCCCACTCTCCACCTTGAGCTGCTGTGTGATTTCACCAGAGAATCTTCCTTCTCCCTTCTGACCATCACCTTCTGAAATTAACTGGTTCTTTGGCCAGATACACAGGCATGGCTTCATAGAGAGACCAGACTGGCATCAGCTGTACTCCGCTAACAGTGGAGGTGGTGGATTCAGAGTAAGAAAGAAGAGATACCATGACTCTTACTTATAATCACATTACTTTCTAGGCAGTCTTCCAATTTTGATAAGGTGTGCTAAAATGTGTAATACTCACTGTCTCTAAAATGATTGAAGCAATGTTTCAGAGACTAGTGAGTGATCTTAGTTGGTGATTCTAGATATTTTTGACACCTGCAGCCTTTTCTTCTAAATGTCATGGTTAAAAACAGTGATACTGTCCACATTTTAGTGAATCTCATGTATAACTGGGATCCCTTCAACTAGTCAATAAAAAGCAACCTTCATGCCACTAAAATCTCAATTCTCTTACCAAGAATTTATCTGTAGCTTTTGGATAAAGGAATTGGATTAAATTTAATATTTAATAACTAACATTTCATAACTGTTTCTTGTACTAATAGTGATGAAAGAAGTACGTAAAGCTTTGAAGCTTAGCAGATCATTCTTTTAACTTTTCTACTTACTCCTTTCCCGACCCTGACTTGATTCTTTCAGTTGATTTAAGTGTTGTGTACTCTGTGTGTGTGTGTTTGTGTGTATGTACGCGCATGCATGTTTAGAAAGAGATACCTCAGTGATGTAACGGAAATTGATCAGAGTGCCAATACAGAAAGATTAATGTTAAGGTACTATAATAAAAGTCACACTTTATTTTGCCCTGTAATTGTAATTTTTTCAGTTAAATTTAAATTCTCATTTAGAATGAGATAGTCTAAGTGGCCTTCCCTTCTCAGAGTCAGTACTTTCCATCAGCGATTAACCACA
This sequence comes from Smutsia gigantea, assembly GCA_032199065.1. Lineage (NCBI taxonomy): Eukaryota > Metazoa > Chordata > Mammalia > Pholidota > Manidae > Smutsia > Smutsia gigantea. Next base: position 28,824 of record JAVSCE010002990.1, read on the forward strand.
GGAGTAGCTTTTGGGTTTTGTTTTGTTTTTTAATGCCTCTTCTTGCCTCTAGGAGCTTGGTGTTGGTGGCACGAATCAGTGGAAAATCTGTGGCCTGGATCCCACATCTACGCTTGGCATCTACTTTGAAGTCGTCAATCAGGTGAGTTTGATTTCTTCATGAATATTCATGTCTCAATGTCATGTTTTCTTATTTATTACAGACTGAAGGCCTCTGGTTTCTTTTTCCACAAACTGATGCTGTTTTGTGCTTGTGTTTGGCTGATACCAGTCTAGTGTGATCTTTTTTATCCCTTCCAGGGTTTGGTCAGAGTCAGACAGCAGATTGCTCTTATCAATTTTTTATTGAACTGTTAAAGTCATCAGAAGAGGAATGGCTTTTAGCAGCCATCATAATGCTGGTGAATTTTTGAGTGTGTCAGTTCTTAATATTTTATTTAAAAAATTCAAACGTTCAGAAAAATTAAAAGAACTGTACAGTGAATACCCACATACCCACCACATAGATTCTGTAAATAACATTTTACTATATTTGCTTTGTCACATATCCATCCAATTCATCTTATTTTTGATGCATTTCAAAGCAAATTGCAGTCCTCAGTGTCTTTCATCCCCAAACCCTTCTATGTGCATATCATTAACTTCAGTTCAGTGTTCATTTGATTATGGTTCTTTTTGGGGGATAGAAGTTACATGTACTGTTATGTTAAATGTACTATTCAAAATGCATCAAGAACCTTATTATTGCCACTGTGTCAGTTGTTTGAGGAAGAGCACGTTTTGTGTTTGAGTCACGCCTGCCACAGTAATCGGGTATATGGCCTCTTGCCCTGCAGCACAACGCCCCAATCCCCCAAGGAGGCAGAGGCGCCATCCAGTTTGTCACGCAGTACCAGCACTCCAGCACCCAGAGACGCATCCGTGTGACCACCATTGCCCGGAAGTGAGCAGTCCAGTTTTTGAGTTTCTGTCCGCTGAGCCACTGACTGATGATTTGCCTATGAAGAGATAATTTAGTATCTATTAGTTTGTCTTTGTAATTCCATTGACTGGTTCTCACCAATTCTCACTGGCTCATTTGATCAGAGGAGGAGGACGAGGTATTATTGGCTAACACAGTTACTCCTAGAGGTACTTGCCTGAAATAATCATCTCTCAGAAATAAGTTCATTAAAAATTATTTTTCATTATTTTATTAGCAGATAAGTAACCCATTAATTATAAAAGATTCAGGCCGCTCATAGTTACAGAAAGAATGGAATTCTTCACCCACTCTCTTTTTATATTGGCATTTAACTTCACAATTTGCATACCAGATGTGTGTATTACATACATGTATGGCTTCTCATATTAACATATTTATAAGCTTTTCTCAGTGTGTCAAGGACATCTTCCATGTCAGGGCATATAAGCCTCATTGAGTTTATGGCTGCATAGTGCTGCCTGGTTTTGATGGGGCCACTCAGGTCCTCCCTTCCTTCCAAGAGTGCTGGATTCATATTTTGAAGTCTTTGTGAAATATGAGTATTTCGTCCCAGCTGCTTTGTGGAACTGGAATTTTGGATACTGCAAAACTCCTCTCCTAAGAAGCTTATTTGTATTCTTTCCAGTAGTAAGGAGAGTGTCCTGTCTTTTCATTAGTAATAGATATTACCAATCTTTAACAGGCAGATAGAGAAATTTGTCATTTTTATGTGTTTTTTTCCAGTTAAGCAATGGATTAAGCACTTTCATGCTTATTGGCCACGTGTATTTCTTCTATAATAGCCTTTGCCTATTCAGTAAAACCTGTTTTTCTTGTTCATTGATTTGCAGGGACTCTTTGTATATTCTGGATATGACTATTACTTGTTGCTCATATCTGTTCTTATCTGTTGCCTTTTAGTTTTGTTCATAGTGTCTGTTTGTCTGGAAAACTTTGTATATGTGTTAATACTTTCTACTATGGATATAATGCTGGAAAGTCATTTTGTGAATTTGTAAACATAGGCTTTTGTAGGATTGACCCAGAGGAAGAAATGGTGGCTGGAGACCTAGGTACCTTTTGGATACCTACTTTCATGATGTCTTGTAGAACACTAGAAAGTTCTCTATAGTTTTCCTTTTGCACCTAGAGCCTTCAGAGATCCCATGAGAGTAAATGTGCAAGTGTATGTAAAGCTCCTGTGATTCCCTACTGACAGTGCAGTTCAAATCCGTGTTGTCTTAGATCAGGGACCCAGACTCGCGCTTCTTTTTCTTGATGGAGAGCTGTCTTTCTGGTCACTGCTGAGTGGAAGCCTGGCACTAACCCTGGACTTGTCAGTTGGGCAGATGCACAGAGTCAGCTCAGGCACATAGAAGCAGCGTTTGACCAGGAGGCTGCAGCTGTCTTGATGGCACGGCTGGGAGTATTCCGAGCAGAGTCCGAGGAGGGGCCCGATGTACTCCGGTGGCTGGACCGACAGCTCATCCGACTGGTGAGTTGGGAACAATGGCACTGGGTTCAGTCTCTGTGTCTGCTCTGCTTTTCAGTCTTTGTGTCTGCTCTGCTTTTGAGGGGAAAAAAACCTCACTTAAGCCTGTTATTTTATATAGTCAGTAAACAAGAATTAATCAGTTGCTTACCTTATGCCAAACACAACATTCTGGGAATGATATTGAAGTATTAAATGTACATTTTGCCCTCAAAGACTTCTGTTAACATTTGGGAAGAAACAGCAGGTGCAGACCATTTAGCGAGTGATGCAAATCTGTGTTAACAGTTGATTTAGATGAGTCACTGTGAATGCTGTGGTTCCGTATTTTCCCTCCAGATCTTGGAGGTTTGTTTTTTTTTTTTGGAAATAGAGGTCCATGGCCCAGTGAATGTAGGAAGGTGCCTAATGTGTCATTCCAGGTCTAATCAAGAGTAAGAAACCACACAGTATTTTAAACAGGGAAAGTTTTATATAAGAGTTCCTATCACTACAGTGGACTTGAAGAATGAGAGATTGGCCAGTAAGGAGTAAAGAAGTCTGAGGAATAAAGGAATAGCAGGTACAGGCGCAGCTACTACTTCTAGGCTGAGGCAGAGATAGAGCACCCAAGGAAGAGGGCCCTCCCCACCAGGACTGATCTAGACCATGGCTGCTGAGTCTCCTGGCAGAAAGGCAGCTGTGGTGGTATGCTGGAGGGACTTACTGGGAATTCGCCCGCTAGGACTGGGGAGCCATGGAAAACTGTTCACAGGGAAGTGTCTCCCAGAGATACCTGGGATGTAGAGGTAGCTGCTGGCTGCCATGTGCCCCAGGAGCTCGGCACTGGGGAAGCCACAATTGCTCCTGCTGAGTTAGCACAACCCCCAGAAGCAAACATTTGCCTTCAGCACCTTCTACTGCAAAGCTGCTTAACTTTATGGCACCTGGTAGGGGGAATCTATTTCAAGGACCCTGATCCATTTCACAAGCAAAAAAGGTGAATTTGAAGCCAGTATATCAGTAATTGATTTACTTTATAATCTCCCACCTTGGAAATACACAGCACCTGTTTGTGATCAAAGCACTGAGAAGCTGGGAAGGAAGCCTGTTTTACTTTGTGTAGCTCTGTGTGTGCCCTTGCTGCTCATGAGCCATTTTCCAGGGAATGTCAACATTCCCTGTAGAGAGGGTCCAAGTGGTTGGCAAAAGCTTCATGTGGGAAGTAAGCCTTGAATCAAGTCTTTTAAAAGTGACATAATGAGAGGATCAGCCAGGCTTGCCAAGTGGAGGGTCAAGCATGGGACCCTCATTTCAGCTTTCTGGGGACACAGAGACCACTGTCCCAGGAGGCCAGGTTGTATTTTGGGGAGAGCAGCGGTGAAGGTGCACCTTGGTTGTGGAATTTCCAAATTTTAAAGTTAAGTCACTGCTTTAAGAGGGGGAGGTAGGTGTGACTCTTAAGCAGGAGTGTGAAATGAGCACGATGTTTGTGTTTATACTTCACATTTCCATGTAAGGTAACAGATCAGAAAGGCAGTTAGCGGACCCATGAAGGATTTTACAGGCTCACAGGAGCTGAGAGCAGGGTGGTGGCAGTTGAGTTGGAGGAGAGAGGATGTTTGCAGTCAGGAGGCATGCTGAAAGAAGAATTGATAAAACTTGGTCAACTGTATGTGAATCAACACCCTAAAAATCAACATTGACTTTAAGTTTCAATGTGAGTAACTGCAGGCATGATGAAGTAGAAAATAGGAAAGGAGAGCCCATTTAGGGTGGAGGAAGGTAAATCTATTTTTAATGTAATAGTTTATTTTGAATGTGACCTTGCAACAATATGTCCCAGGAAAGCTATCCTGTGCTTAGGTGCAGGTCCTGGCAGGAGCTCAGGTTAGAGGTCAGCCCTGGACATAGGGGAGGAGTTTGGATGACCAGGGTCTGGCATTTGCAGCTGAAGCAGTGAGGGTGGGAGCAGGGGCCAAGAACTCTCCTGTGAGGAATGCGTAGCTAGAGGCAGGCGGGAAGACCAGGGGCCGATGAGGAAGGCAGGATTGATTGGAGAGATGGCGAGAAACGGAAAAGTGCTCTTTTAGTGGCTGAAGGAGAATTGTCTGGAGTTGGGGGGGTGGGGTCCCTTGTCTCGCAGTATTAGGAAGTTCAGGAAGAGAAGAAGCATGCGAGGACATGGGATTTGGGAGGAAGAGCGTGACTCTCAGTGATGGGCTTTCTTTACATGGGGGACAGTTGGATTCTCCAGCGGCCAGAGGAAATGTGTGAATAAAGAGGAAATAAAGGCAGGAAGAGAAAACATTGTGCAGAAATTTGCCTTTCAAAGGTGGAAGAAAATTGAGTCATACAATGCTGGAACGTGAAGGGTTGTCTGTAATCACTGGTGTTTCACGGTCTTAGAGGTTTTCTTATGGAAGAGGCTCCCGAGGCTCCTCCAGCCCTCACTGGTCAGGGTAGCCACCAGGCAGCAGCGCCTGGGAGCTGGTTGGAAATGCAGGCTCCCAGTGCCTCCCTGGGTCTCCCGAATCAGAATCTGCACTTAACAACACCCCGGCGGTGTCTGCCCAGCCCTTCCTGAGAAGTGCTGGTGTAGGACTCAAGTCAGAGTTGGGGTTGGAATATAATTCTCCCACTCCAGGGATTTTTCCTGGTGATGCTAACTTAAGTTTTTTTTATTCTCTTTTTTTTGCTATTTTCTTTCAACAGTGTCAGAAGTTTGGACAGTATAACAAAGAAGACCCCACTTCTTTTAGGTTATCAGACTCCTTCTCTCTATATCCTCAGGTAAGTAATATATATATTTTAAGTAACTATGCAAGAATACGTTGTGGTAGAAATAAAAGTACTGCTCTCGGGCTAAAGTGAGGACTTGGTGTAGTTTGAGAGTAGGGGGTGAAGGCTGTGCAGGTCTTGACAGACACTGTGTTTTCGAGACAGTGCCTAAGCCCTACAGAAGACAGAGATGAGCTGTGAGGCCACAGCAAAACTGCTAATTGGTGGTTCTGGTAGATGGTCAGCTACCTTGGCCACAGAACAAGAAAGCCAAGCACCCGTGAGGACGAGTGTGAGAGAAGGAGACTGCAGCTAACGTGACAGGTATCTCAAGACACGTCTGTGGTTATCATGCCGCATCGTAACTGGGAACTGGCAGTAGTAAGCAGCTCCTGGAAATACCTGCCCTGTGCCTGAAGCAGGCATGGGGAGCCAGTGGACAAGGGAAAGGAGGAAGAGCTAGCTAGAGTGCAGAGCTGCTGGGGACCTGGGGGCTGTGTTCCCTGACCTCTGTCTCATCTGAGCGAGGAACCTAGAGCTCAGTGCCGTGGGCGGCTGTGAGGACTGCACGAGCTGAGGCAGAGGACTGCTTGTTGCAGGCCGGCACCTGTTAAGTGCCAAGTAACTGTGAGCCAGTTCCGCACTGGGGTGCTGACTCCCAGGGCGGGCTCTTCCTAGATGCAGCTTTCCCAGACTTGGAACAAACTCAGCTTTCCCCCCGCTGTCCTCAGAGATGACGTATGAGGAGTAACTGAAAAGAAGCACACAATTCATATCTAAATCGTGAGGACTTAGATACTCCAATGTGTATTATCCTTTTGAATACTTGTTTGGAAAGTGGACATGGGCGTCTGTCATGAATGTATATAGCTTGGACTCTTAGGACCAGAAGGGGCCTCATAGGTCGCCTCGTCGATGCGCAGCCTGGACAGGGCTCTGTGGTCCCTGACAAGTGGCCCTGTGGCTTGAGCAGTTCAGGCTGTACAGTGGAAAGAGGCCTGAGGGCCGGGTTCCAGTGCTGGCTCTGCTTCTGCTCATCTTGGATGAGGTCCTGAACCCCTGTAGGTTTTGGTTTCCTCTTTAGAAGGAAGCTGTTGGCCTGGATAAGTAGTTTGCAGTCTTTTTAGAGCCATGGAATCCTTTCTTCAAGAGGACCCTCCCAGAAACGGCGCAGAAAGCAGGCCAAACTGGTGCAGCTCTGTTGTGCCCACGTCCCAGCCTCACCCGCTGTGGCCCACCTGATGCCCCCACCTCCCACGCCCTGTGGCACCGCAGTGCAGATAAGACTCTGAAGAGCACAGTTTGAAAAACACTAAATGAGATGGTTTCCAAGATTCCTTCTGGCCAGACATCTAGGATAGAAGTCAAGAGCCTAGTCTGTGGTGCCAGGCAACCTGGATCCAAGTCTGGCTCTGCCACTCAGCAGCAGGTGGCCTCTGGCAAGGTGCCTACCCTCAGCTTCCTCACCTGTCAACTAGGGATGGTAAGAGAACCTCCCTCATAGGCATAGTGGGAGGATTACAGTTATTCTTGTCAAGTACTTTTTGCCTTGCACATCGGAAGCACTGAGTGTTGGCCATGATTATTATTTAGGCAGCTGTGAGTCCATATTTGGAGTCTCAGAAAGCTTTGTGCTTCCCAAGGCAACTCATTTCATGTTCTGGCAACTATTTAGAGCAAGCTAAGAGTTTGCTCTCTACCTCCTGACCCCTGGGTAAAGAACACACCTCTCCAGAGTCATCGCTAGCTCTCTATCCCTCACCCTGCTCACTCCAGCGTACTAGTCTGTATCTCTTGCCCTCCAGCCTCTTCTGTGTTGTCACTGTGCTCCCGCACTGGCTGACCTTCCGCCCTCACCCATCCTCCTAGCACCTCACTGTACATGGCTCATGACATCACCTCCTTGCAAGTGCCTTTTCCCCACTGGACTAAGGCCCAAGAGCGGACATTCTGTCTGCAACCTGGCCCAGTGACTCCAGAAATAAATGCTTGTCTTTCCCTTTTCATGGGAAGCTTTGACATACCCAGAGAGCCCCTCCTTTTTAAAAAAGTAATTTATATTTCTAATTGTAGTAAAAAAAACATAACATTTACCATCTTCACCATTTGAAGTGTGCAGTTCAGTTGTGTTACATATCTTCACATTGCTGTGCAATAGACCCAGAACTTCTTTCATCTTGCAGAACTGAAACTCTGCCTATTAAGCAGCTCTCCATTTCCCTCTTCCCCCAGCTCCTGAAACTGCAATTTTACTCTCTGTTTATGAGCCTAGAGGATTTTTTTCTTCAAGTCTGGGTTCTTTTTCAGAGATCTGTGGCACATCTGTTCTCTGAGTGTCTCAGGTTACAACTGTCTACATTTTTTTTCTTTCTAAATGCAGTTCATGTTCCATCTGAGAAGATCTCCATTTCTTCAAGTGTTTAACAACAGTCCTGATGAGTCATCATACTATAGACATCATTTCGTGCGGCAGGATCTGACCCAGTCCCTCATCATGATCCAGCCCATTCTGTACTCTTACTCCTTCCATGGACCACCGGAGGTAAGGCTGGTGGCCTTCTCACATGCTTTTCTCAGAATTGGAATCGCCTAATATATATTTTTTCCAGCAAATTTACTCTTAGAGCAAAACTGTTTAAAAAGAAGAAAACTTTGAATCTTCATAGCAATTTAACATTATTTCTGAGTATTTAAAAAATATGCATAGTAAAAAGTCACAGGACATGTAAAGCTATTATCTGTGGAAGGCAGGATTACATAAAAAAAAAAACTTTAAAAAATATGTAGGTACTTTTTTCCCAATGTGTTCATATACTTTGGTCCAGTAATTCCATGTATTGTATCTGAAGGAAAGACTCGTATATACAGAAAAAGCTTTGTTCAAAGTAGTAGTAAATGAACTGTTAAAATACAAAGTTAGAATACAATCCATATGTTCACTAGTAGGAAAATAAATAGGAAATATTCATAAAGTTTATATAATGTAATAAAATAGATAAATTGTTATGTTAAAATGTTACATAAAAAAATCAAAATAGAAACTTTTCCAAATTACGGTTTTTAAAAGCCTGCAAGAATTAACAACTATAATTAAACCAAAATATCAATATTTGTTATACTTGGGTATAGATTTTCAAATTGTCCCTCCTGGGTATAAATTACTTTTATTATTGAAATAAATATCACAATAAAATATATTCTGTATTAAACTTTTATAACTTGCATTAAAAGCTGTCCTTTTCATATAGGCATCATTTGTCTCTGTCATCCGCAGCAGTAGATCTGAGAGAATAGATCTGTGATAGGTAAAATACATTTCTAACACAAAACAGAATGTTTGGAATTATTTCTGGTTCCTAGAGCAAAATATGCCATTAATCTCCCTTCCTAAATGATGAGGGTTTATTTGGAGTCTCTTTGTTCTACAAAGTTGAAACCTTGACTGCCAAGTCAGGGAGCAGAAAGTGGGATTTGGCATGAAGAGCGGAGAGCCACTATGCCGGGCACCATTTTTCAACAGCCCTGTAACTATTCTGTGGGCACCCTGGCTGTGGGGCTGCAGCAGCCACTGTGCGGGGAATGGAGGGAAGACCAGCGCCCTCTCTCTCTCTCTCTCCAGCCAGTTCTCCTCGACAGCGGCAGCATTCTAGCTGACAGAATCTTGCTGATGGATACATTCTTCCAAATTGTTATTTATCTTGGTGAGGTAAGATTATATTAATTTCTTCCCTTACTATTGCTTTAACTTTTTATGACATTTGAAATAAGAATTTGGACTTTGAAAACCCAACCACGGTTTTATTACAGTGGGTACGGTGGCTTTTATTCTAGTGAATAAAATCTTTCTTCAGGTCCCTGGGGTATTTGTATATTTAGTAATTTTAATAATATTTGCTGTAAGTCAGGCTCAGACAGTTCTTTTAATCACTGTAACTTCCTGCTTTCTGAGTTGTCAGGCAAGATCAGTTCAGTTTTCCTCTGTAAAATTTTTAACACACCACCGTCCTTGCCCAGTTACATTAGAGTCACCAGTAAACAGTGAGTTTGGGACTGGTTTTTTCCTTTGATGAAATAAGGTAGCGCAGAAAACTGTACCCAGGCTCTGGCTCCCCAGGGAGGCTGTGGATGGCCCCCAGAGGAGGGTCCCTTTCTTAAAGGGATTCATGTCCTAAGGAAGGGAGTGGTTCCTCTGAAGAAACTCTCTTTATCGAGCATCACATGCAGTGATACCTTCTTTCTATTCTGTTTTACATTCTTTACCTTCAGTTAAATGCTTTGGTAGTTGACTTGATTTCCTGGTGTATTAGAAGTGATTGCAAATGTCCTGCAAAAATAAGTTGTGTTTCAGAATTCCCTTAATAACTTGAGATGAATTAGTTTTTAATACTAGTAGACCTTTCATAATTTTTAAACTTTTTCAGCATATTAACATCCACTCTGCTAGCTGCTTGCCCACAGTAATGGTCCCAGACCAGGAGCCATTGGGTAACCAGCTACTGTTCCTGCTGGTTCCCTTAGGAACAGTAATCATGACACAGGTTTGACTTCAGAACACCTCTTGCAGACATTTCTGACCACAGCCCCCATCCTGTTCATTCACATATTCTGTGTAGTGTACAAGTGATGGGTTCTAAAGGCCAAGATAATGACATTGTTCTCACCCTCCAAAAATCCCCAAGTCTGTTGCTCGTGAGTGTTCTTACAAACTCTTGAGCCCAAAGAAGCTTACGGGCATTTACTCTATGCCAGCAGTCAGTCAAAAATGAATATCTGGAAAATGATACTGGAAACTCTGAGAGGAAGGGGAGAGCAGGCTGCAGAAGGAAGCATCTGTTTTTAAAACACACCGATCACTAGTTACCTCCTCTTACTCCATTTTCTCTCTGCATTGTTTTCTTTTTTAGGATCCCTTAAGTAACATGTGAAAGCATTGCAGCTTATTTATAAAGAAATAGTAGTCAGTCAGTATTTCTTGATTTCCCACGTGCACAAAATATTCTTAGAGCAGCTGCTGCTGGGACTACAAGAAGGAATGAGACACAATGTTTAGCCTGCTTGGGGAGACAGCCCTTACTTCCTACACTTTAGTGTATTGCCTTCTACTCCTTGCCTAATTAACACCCATACTTTGATTCTTAGAGCTTTTATCTCCCCCAACCAAGACTATCCCATTTCAGAGCCCAGGGGAGCCGGGGATGGGGTGAGGTCAATCCCACCCAGTCTGTGTGACCACTATACACCAGTGGGTGCAAAACGTGTGCTGCTAGGAAAGAGAAGGGTGAACGGATTCTATGTAGGAAGCCAACAGATCCTTTTCCCTGACAGGTGTAACGACATGAGAGTCTAGACCAAGTGATTAACAGTGGAAGGGGACAGGAAGGGAGCCTATGGCACCTCACAACAACCAATACCTGGGCGTTTTTAACTGGTTGGTATGTAAACTTAGAAAGTGAAGAGGAGGTGTGACCAATAACCCTGACGTTTCCGGGAGAACTGTGTTGGGGGTGCCCTGGATGCACCTCTTTGCTTATTCATACTTCTTTTTGCTTTGCTTTGCTTTGCTCCCCTCTGACACTTGTCGTTTTTGAGATAAGCCTTCTTCACTGGAAACAAGTTCTGGATGGTGGTGGTAATGTTAGAATGTTACAAATGTCAAAGAAAGCTATTGTTTCAGTGTTTCCACAATAGCTGTAGTTGTTTGTTTTGTTGTAGACCATAGCCCAGTGGCGTAAAGCTGGGTACCAGGATATGCCTGAGTATGAAAACTTCAAGCACCTCCTGCAGGCACCAGTAGATGACGCTCAAGAAATTCTGCAAGCACGCTTCCCAATGCCACGTTACATTAACACGGAGCATGGAGGCAGTCAGGTGAGTGAGCTGCATTCCGGCACTGACGGTCTGTTGGTTCATGGTGTATTTTTGTGGATGTAAATCCAAACAGCATGGTTAATTTTTTTAAATTAAGGTATCATTGATATACAATCTTATGAATGTTTCACATGAGCAACATTGTGGTTACAACATTCACCCACATTATCAAGTCCCTCCCACACCCCATTGCAGTCACTGTCATGGTTAATATTTTATATGATATAAATTGACATACAGGTAAACTTCCAAATATGACTTCAAATGAGTGGCAAAAATATATTGATGTGAAAGTAGAGGATTGCCAAAACAAATATTTTAGATTTCAAGAGCCCTAATAATGGAGAGCCGCTGGGAGCCGCTGGGATTAAGGTACAGTACAGAAATGGGTTCTGATGTGGTAAAAAATTTCTATGTAACAAAAGAAATGTAAAAACTTTTTTTTCTATTACATTAATATTAATGCCACTTTTCATTTTTAAATCTTTTTTTTTTTTCCTTAAAGGCACGATTCCTTTTATCCAAAGTGAACCCGTCTCAGACACACAATAACCTGTATGCTTGGGGACAGGTAAGAAATGGTCAGGTGTATGGAGAGAAGGCCAGACTACTTTTTGAAAAGCTTGTTTCAAATTGGATCCCTTTTGGCCTAGAGACAGAATACCCTGGGTAGTTTACTGGGAAAAAACATTTGAATAACATAGTCAGGGGTGGGGGTTGCCTTATGTGGATCCGTTTCTGTAATACAAGCATAACGTGACACATTCAGGCCAGAGCAGAGAACACTGGAGTGTGGCCTGCGTTTGGCTCTCACAGACACAGCAGCATCCCCCAAGCCCCACTCTTCTCTTTCCCGAGAGTGCCAGGCAGAACACCTGCTCCTGCTCACCACTGGTTCTGCCTCCTCTTTACTTTTCAGCTTCTGATTCCTTCTTTATCTGATTATTCCCAGCATTTTTGTCTCTCTCAAATAAGTCTCTCCTTTCACTCTATTTTCTTATAACATTATGAAAATTTAAACTTTTTTAGAGGCAATTGTAAATTAACATGCAATTGTAAGAAATGATAGAGGAGTCCCCTGTATCCTTTACCCAGTTTCCCCCAGTGGTTACATCCTGCAGAACTGTAATACAGTACCACAGCCAGGGTAATGACATTGATGTGGTGAAGATAAACATTTCTGTCATCACAAGGATCTCATGTTGCCCTTTTATAGTCATATTCACTTCCTTTCTGATGCCACCCCTTCCTTAACACCTGGCAGCTGCTTATCTGTTCTCCATTTCTATAATTTGTCATCCAGAATATTACGTATATGAAATCATATGGTATGTAATCTTCTGGGATGGGCTTTTTTTCCCTCAGCATAATTATCTAGAGATTGAGCCATTGTTGCATGTATCAATTATTTGTTCCTTTCTATATGCCAAGTAGTATTCTGTGGTTGTTAAGTCATTCACCTATTGATGCACATCTGGGTTTCTCCCAGTTTTAGGCTACTAGGAATAAAACTGCTGTAAATATTCGTATACAGATTTCTTATAAGCTTAAGTTTCATTTCTCTGAGATAAATGCCCAGGAGTATGTTTGCTCAGTCATATGGAAGTCACATAGTCTAAGAAACTGCCATACTGTCCAGAATGCCTGTTTGCTCCTACATCCCACACTAGCAATATACGAGTCAGTATCTGTGCATCCTTGCCAGCATTTGGTATCATCATTTTTCTTTTAGCATTTCTGATAGGTGTATAGTGGTATAACATTGTGGTTTTAACTTACATTTTCCTAATGACGAATGAACATTTTTCATATGCTTCTTTTCCATCTGTATATCTTTAAAGAAATCTCTGTGGGGTTTTTTTGTCCATGTTCTGATTAGATTATTTGCTTTTTTACTGTTGAGTTTTGAGAGCTCCTATTTGGAGTTAGGGGCGCTAATCCCCATGCAGTCAAAAATTAAGCTTGACTCCCCCAAAACTTAACTACTAGTAGCCTAATTTTGACAAGAAGCCTTACTGATACATAAATACCCGATTAACATACATCTTGTATGTTATGTGTATTATATTCTGTAGTCGTACAGTAAGGTAAGCTAGAAAAAAGATAATCTTTTTCATATTGACACAAATCTCCAAAAATTTTTCCAATATATTTAGTGGAAAAAAAACCCCATGTATAAATGGAATTGCACAGTTCAAACCACATTGTTTGAGGGTTGGCAGTATTCTAGATGCTAGTCCTTTGTTGATATGTGATTTGTAAATATTTTCTCTTACTTGTAGCTTGTCTGTACATCCTCTACACAAGATGTTTTACAAAGCAAAATTTTTTTGTTCTTACGAAGTCTGCTTTACCAGTTTATCTTTTTATGGATTGTGCTTTGGTGTCAGGTCTAAGACTCTACCTAGCCCTAGATCCTAAAAATGTGTGTGTGTGTGTGTGTGTGTGTGTGTGTGTGTGTGTGTGTGTTTCTTTCTCTAGGTTTATGTTTACATTTCAGTCTGTGGATCCATTTTGAGTTAACTTTTGTATAAATGAAGATGTGAGTCTTAGTTTCATTTTTTGCATATGGATGTCTAATTGCTCCAACCCCATTCACTGAAAAGGCTATTTTCTTCTGTTGAATGACCTTCACATCTTTGTCAAAGATTAGTTCTGCTTACTTGTGTGAGTCAATTCCTATGTTTTTTGCTCAGTTCTACTATCTGTGTTTTATCCCCTTACTCATACCACAGTCTTAATATACTGTGGCTGGATAGTAAGGATTGAAATCAGGTAGACTGATTTCTCTCACTTTATTCTTGTTTTTCAAAATTGTCTTAGCTATTGTAGTTCCTTTGCTTTGATATATGAAGTTAAGAATAATCACGTCTGTATCTTTAAAAAATCTTACTAGGATTTTTGTAAGAACACATTAAGCCTTTATATCACTTTGGGAAGAAATGACATCTTTACTATGGTGAGCTTTCCAATCCATGAACTAGGTATGTCTCTCCATTATTAAATCTGTTTTCTTTCTTCAGTGTTGTATATCTTCACTTTTAAAAAATTGTGAATGGTATTTTAGTTTTAATTTGAATGTCCAAGTATTCATTGCTAGAAATACAGTTGATTTTTGTATGTTTATCTTGTATCCTCTATCTTTTCTGAGTCACTTAATACTTCTGGGAGACTTTCACAGTCTAAGGGCCCTGACGCCCTGTACATTTTTTTTCATTTTTGAGTTGTATAATTTCTGTTATTTTATCTTCCAATTTATTGATTATTTTTTCTATCCCCTTTCTGCTCTTCAGCTCATATAGTAAGCTTTTTTTATTTTTATTTTGGTATCACTTGAACAACATTATGGTTACTAGACCCCCTATTATCAGGTCCCCCCCACATACCCCACTATAGTCACTGTCCATCAGCGTAGTAAGATGCTATAGAGTCATTACTTGTCTTCTCTATACATACTGCCTTTCCTGTGTCCCCCGCCGCTGCATTACGTGTGCTAATTGTAAAGCCCCTTTTCCCCCCTTGTCCCTCTCTTCGCACCCATCCTCCCCAGTCTCTTTCCCTTTCGTAACTGTTAGTCCATTCTTGGGTTCTGTCAGTCTGCTGCTGTTTTGTTCCTTCAGTTTTCTCTTTGTTCTTATACTCCACAGATGAATGAAGTTATTTGATACTTGTCTTTCTCCGCCTGGCTTATTTCACTGAGCGTAATACCCTCTAGCTCCATCCATGTTGTTGCAAATGGTAGGATTTGTTTTCTTCTTATGGCTGAAAAATATTCCATTGTGTATATGTACCACATCTTCTTTATCCATTCATCTACTGATGGACACTTAGGTTGCTTCCATTTCTTGGCTATTGTAAATTGTGCTGTGATAAACATAGGGGTGCATCTGTCTTTTTCAAACTGGGCTGCTGCATTCTTAGGGTAAATTCCTAGGAGTGGGAATGCTTGGGTCAAATGGTATTTCCATTTTGAGTTTTTTGAGGAACCTCCATACTGCTTTCCACAATGGTTGAACTAATTTACATTCCCACCAGCAGTGTAGGAGGGTTCCCCTTTCTCCACATCCTTGCCAACATTTGTTGTTGTTTG
Organism: Smutsia gigantea; assembly: GCA_032199065.1. Classification (NCBI taxonomy): domain Eukaryota; kingdom Metazoa; phylum Chordata; class Mammalia; order Pholidota; family Manidae; genus Smutsia; species Smutsia gigantea. The sequence continues at coordinate 43,998 of JAVSCE010002990.1, forward strand.
TCTTTTGGATGTTGGCCCATCCTCACTGGTGTGAGGTGATATCTCATTGTGGTTTTAATTTGCATTTCTCTGATGACTAGTGATGTGGAGCATCTTTCATGTGCCTATCTGAATTTCTTCTTTAGAGAAATGTCTATTCATGTCCTCTGCCCATTTCTTAATTGGATTATTTGCTTTCTGTTTGTTAAGGTGCATGAGTTCTTTATATATTTTGGATGTCAATCCCTTATCGGATACGTCATTCATAAATATATTCTCCCATACTGTAGGATGTCTTTTTGTTCTACTGATGGTGTCCAAGCTTTTTAGTTTGATATAGTCCCACTTGTTCATTTTTGCTTTTGTTTCCCTTGCCCGGGGAGATGTGTTCATGAAGAAGTTGCTCATGTTTATGTCCAAGAGATTTTTGCCTGTTTTTTTCTAAGAGTTTTATGGTTTCATGTCTTACATTCAGGTCGTTGGTCCATTTGAGTTTACCTTTGTGTGTGGGGTTAGACAGTAATCCAGTTCCATTCTCTTAACATGTAGCTGTCCAGTTTTGCCAACACCAGCTGTTGAAGAGGCTGTCATTTCTCCATTGTATATCCATGGCTCCTTTATCGTATATTAATTGACCATATATGCTTGGGTTTATATCTGCACTCTCTATTCTATTCCACTGGTCTATGGGTCTGTTCTTGTGCCAGTACCAAATTGTCTTGATTGCTGTGGCTTTGTAATAGAGCTTGAAGTCAGGGAGTGTAATTCCCCCTACTTTTATTCTTCTTAGGATAGCTTTGGCTATTCGTGGTCTTTTGTCTTTCCATATGAATTTTACAACTGTTTGCTCTAGTTCATTGAAGAATGCTGGTGGTATTTTGATAGGGATTGAATTGAATCTGTAGATTGCTTTGCGCAGGATAGCCATTTTGACAATATTAATTCTTCCTAGCCCAGAGCATGGGATGAATATCCATTCATTAGTGTCCTATTTAATTTCTCCTAAGAGTGTCTTGTCGTTTTCAGGGTATAGGTCTTTCACTCCTTAGTTATGTTTATTCCTAGGTATTTTATTCTTTTTGATGCGATTGTGAATGGAATTGTTTTCCTGATTTCTCTTTCTTCTAGTTCACCATTAGTGTATAGGAATGCAACAAATTTCTGTGTATTAATTTTGTATCCTCATATACTAAGCTTTTTGTTACTGTTTTCCAGTTCTGAAATTTCCATTTGGTTCTCCTTTATGTCTTCTACTTCTTTCCTCAGACTTTGTATTTCTTTGCTGATGTTTTCCACTTTTTCAGTTGTTTCAAGTGTGTTTATCATTTGTTCATTGAAGCATTTTGATTAGCTGCTTCAAAGTCCTTTCTAACTTTGTTGTCAGTTGAATGTTGTTAACACCTATTGGCTGGGTTTTTTTTTCCATTCACTTTGAAGTCTTGGCTCATTGTATGAAAACTTATTTTTTATTGAAACAATAACATTTTTATATTTTTTGCGGGGACTACTTCTATTTAAACCTATTTTAGCTGGCTTTTTGTCACACTGCTCTGGCAGGGAAGTGGAGAGGAGACATTGTCTCATTATTGGTAGGTAAAGATGGGAGTGTAGGTTTTCCATTGGCCTCTGTTGACCCATGAGGTTGGGGATGATTCCTTGTTACTGCCGGGTGGAGATGGGCATTCCAGCTCCCCACTTGGTTTCCACTGATCCTGCTGTAGAGATGGCCTTGATACTGTTGCATGATGGTGAAAGTACTGGGGTCCACTGGGCCTCCCCTGGTGCCACCCCAGTAAGTAGGGTGGCGCTTTACCAGTTTATGCCTTGTTCGAAAGCCAATGAGTCATCAGAACTCTGGAGAGAGGTAAAGTAGAGGGCATATGCCCAGAACTGTTTGCAGTGGCAGGGATGGCCTCAGTGGGTCATGGAATGGTTCTGTGAGGAAATTATGCTTCAGTTGAAAGAAATAGCTAGGCAGAGACTGGGGTGGTAGGAGTATACTCATACCAGAGAGGGTTAACACTTGTGAATGCTGTGAGGTGGAAAGCTCCTTAATAACTCATGAATGTTAACCAGCTTTTAAGATACCTGCAAATAAGCCATTTTCATTGAATCTCAGGAAACGGGAGCGCCCATCCTAACTGACGACGTTAGCCTGCAGGTGTTCATGGATCATCTGAAGAAGCTGGCTGTCTCCAGTGCCTGTTAAGCTGGGGATGTGAACAGGACTTTGAAGCAGACACCGTCAGATTGTGTTCTCAATTGTTTGTAAAGGCTTAATAACATTGTTTTCTTGTGGATGTTAATAAATAATCAAAGGAAATGTTGTATGTAACTCTTTAGATATAATTTATTTGTATTCCTTATGTTTGCCCCTTGCATCGTAAAATTGTAAAGTCACAAATGTTTTGGTATTTGTAGATGTTTTATATGCCTTTTGTATCCTAACTTTACAGTCTATATAAAATCAGAGGTATTTTGGCAACTTGCTTAGATGAAAATCATGATGATCACAAGGGAAATAAATGAATGAAAAACTCATTGGCTAAAATAATGCTAAAACAAATTTGATTTCCTGAGGTCTCTGTGTGAGTGTGTGTGTGTGTGTTTTAAGTGACTCCCCCAAGAAATATTTCCTGAACTTAGTTCTCATTTACTGTCCAAGTGTCAACAGACAAAGGAAAAGTTTGAAATACAGGAAACTTTATTGAGACAGAATGATCTGCAGTGGCACTCTCCCAAACTCGTGTACTCCATGTAGACAGTCCATTCTAGGTGGTAGGCTTAAAGAGTGGCTGATGGAGATAAGTGGCTCTAACAGTGACAACACTTTATCTTAGGCATTATGTAAAATAACAATTGTTTTTAAATCAAAATAATGTATGATGCATGATAAAAAAATACGCTAGAGAGTTTATAACAAATAACAGCTCTCTGTGTTACATAAGCCTAAACCTACTCTTCAGAAGTAACTGCTTTTAACCTTTCTTTACAAGGTTTTTGTTGTTCTATCTAATTTAGCCATTATCTCAGTTCTTATTTTAGAGAATAAGGATATGAAGACCTTTCTCTCTACCATGCAGTTTTGATCAGTGTACCTCTTACTATTATATTAACAAGGTTAGTAAAATTTACATTCCAGCTTATAACCATAGTTAGGTCTTTTGTCTCAAAGTTGAGAATTGATAAAGATCAATGACATAGTTGTGGTAATGTAAGTATTGTCATGTCTGAGTCAGGTGGTGGTATACATTTTTCTCCAGGAGTTTGATGTCCCAGTCCCTATGCTACTTGGCAGAAAGCATTCCAAATGGCAAAGTCAGTCATTTTGCTTACATTCAGGTATTCTGTGGGTTGATTTGCCTCCTTTTTGGGTATGGCTTCTTATATTTGCTCTTTTCCCTAGTGTTTCCAATTTTTGCATTTTGAGTGAAGACTTTGTTCTCTATTTTATTAAGAAACTCTAGCTTCCTACTCTCCTTTAAGAACGGGGTCCATTCTTCAAGGTCACTGATATCTTTAAACATAGGCCAATTGCTGTGACAACTGTCATCCAGGAATTTCTTTTAATTGGACTCCTGGGTTGAACTCTTCCTTTCATCCCATAGTCATTTGCTCCTAAATGCCTTTCCTTTGAAAGGTATATTTGCTATCCTAAAAGACTTTTCCTTTAAAAAGCATGTGGTTGATAAGTCACTAAATCTGTTGTCTTCATACTTGACAGCTTTACTGAGTATAAAATTCTAGGCCCAAAATCATTTTTTCAGAATTTTGGAGCTGTTAGTTCATTCATTCAACCAATAATTCTTCAGTATTTGCTATGTATGGAGTAGTCTTATAAGCCCTGGAATGTAGTGTGTAAAATAAAAAATCCTGCTGTTGTGGACCTTTATGTTGTAGTTAGAGAAGACCAGTAAAAAATGAGAGGTAAATTATATAATTTATTAGAAGGTACCAATGCCACGTAGGAGAAAAAAGATGGGAATACATTCAACTGTATGTTGGATAATCTGGATTGATTTTGATGCTCTATCTTTTGAATTTGCATTTACTGCCTTTTTGCCTCTGTTTTACATTCTGGGAGAGTTTCCTATCTTAAGGTGTTGAGCAGTTTACATTTTTAATGGCAAAAACTTTAATTTTCCTTACCTTTTCCATAACATATTTTTCTAACTTTTTGGATACAATTTTTAATTGAGATAGGTCATACAGAAGGAGTACCTAAAACTGCATGAGATCGATTAAGGTCGAAACTATTCCTCTTTGGGCTTTTGTTTCAAATTAACAGAAGAAACAGTGTGATAAACCCAGCTTGCTCTGGTGTCCTCTCCGGCGACAATGAGGCAAGGTGCTGGGGGCCCACTACCGGGTGACCTAATACAGAAAGCACGGCCGTGCAGGTCCCGCCTCTGGGTGCTGGTGTGTGGGGGTGGAGAGCAGCCATCCTGGGAGGACGCGGAGCCCTACGTGCCTCACGAGAACTCTGAGCTCCATCTTGAAGGCAGGAAAGTCTCCGACTCATATTAAGCAGGAGGCGAATTGATCGGTTGTATGTTTTAAAAACACTCTGGGAGAGCGGCAGCATGGATGAGTGGAGGCTGGAATTCATGCAAGACCTGAGCCAAGGCAGGTGTAGACAGGTGACGGCGCGATGGCAGAGGCGCGGACGAGGTCAGGACTACAAGCCCCGGAATGCATCGCGGCCAGCGCCAGAAGCGGCCGCCACGGGCGGACTCCCCATTGGCGGCGGTGGCGGCGCCGCGCACAACGGCATGTCCGCCTCCGCCCTGGACGCCTAAGACCTAAATTGGTCCTCGCGTCGTCATGCGCCCTAACCAGGCCACGTCTTGGTACCGACGGATGTCCGTGGTCTATGCGTTGGGTGCCTGGACAGTGTTGGGCTCCTTCATTTTCTTCGATCGGAAAAAACGCCAATCAGCAGGTGCGGCTCTCTCTGGCGGAACTTTCATGGGACAGGCAGCCGTCGGTGGGCGTAGCCGGCCGGGGTCACAGGCGGTCCCGCAGTGCCGCAAGTCCCAGGTTTAGTCTGCACGCTAGTGGGGACGGTTGCTTAGAGCCATTCGTTGTCATGGAGTCTTACAGGATCTACTTTTTAAATCCTCTTACCAAAATGTTGTTTATTTATTGAATGAGGCCGTCCTGTGCTCAGAATTTAGCGAATCTGTGTAAGGTTCCAGACGGAATTACAAAGACCCGGATGGGAATATTAAAGAGGCGGTGATGAGTCTGTAACATGAGCCATGGTCGCATTTGGCAAGCAAGCCGTTTCAGTACTTCTACGAGCCAAGGCTTATTAAAGGCACTTGGCGGAAAAGGGAATCCTGCAGCCTTCAGGACCCAGTAGAGAAGTGTAGACACTGTAGTAGATTAGTGGTTACGTGGAGCCCAAGGGGGGCAGGTAAAAGGGAACGACTACTGAACGGTTTGGGGTTTCTTTTGGTGGACGAAAATATTCTAAAATTGGTTGTACTGGTGCACAGATCTGAATATGCTAAAAGCTGTTAAGTGGCATATTTTAAGTGAGTTAATTGTATGACATGTTAAGTGTGTTTCAGTAAAACTGTTAATGTAAAACTGCCAAAGATTACATTTGGTGATGAAAATTACCAGTGGTCTGAAAGTACTAAATGTCCAGTATTGACATTTAGTACTTTCAGTGTCTGTAGTGATGTTTTATTTATTATGTTTTTTCTTTTTATAGAAAGAAAATGGTGTTAGGAATCTGATGGGGATAGCAGTAATTCTTACCTTACCTTAGTTTATTTCCTAATTTTAATGACTGCTTAATTTAAAGTTAATAATTCTGGTGTCCCTTTTTTTTTTTCGAAGGTGAAGTAGAGCAAAAGGATGTCTCAACAGATGAAATAGTTGAGGCCCCGAAAGGGTTTTATGTGGAAACAATTGTCACATATAGAGAAGATTTTGTTCCGATTACTGACAAGATCCTCAGCTATTTGAAATCATGGACTGGAGGCCCTGGACCAAAATCATGATTGACTACTGAATTCTGAAAACCAGGACTTTAGTTCAGTATATAAATCTGACAGATGCCCTGATTTCCATTTTATGTTTGTGAAAAGTGTATACATTTCATTTAATTTTGCTGTAAAATAATAATATGCAATAAATATTTCCTTGAGGAAAAATGAACTTGAATTGTCAAAAGGTGTCTCTCTGTAATTACAGGAGTGAAAGGTTGAAGTGAAATTTCACACTGAGCTCTCATAAGCTCACTTTTCTGAAACTAGGTCATGCAATTTTGTGTTTCTTTCATGTTGTCAGACACAGCTTTAGCGGTCCCTCTGTTAGATTCAATAAGTCTCCATGTTCAGCTTGGGATTAATAATAGCTGCCCTTTGGGTATGCTTGAGTACTTGGTAAGTATGTTATGAATTAGATTATAATTCCTGAATTAAATAGACTTGGCCTATTCTGTAGGACCAGTATAGATACCCCATTCCCTCAGCAGGCATAGACTAAACCCCAGTTCTGGTTCCCAATATCCTAGACCCATGAATGCAAAGTCGAGACAACATGGTACCTGCCCTAGAGTGCAGCTCTGGTCTCTTGGTTGCAGTGAACAAAGCCACGTAAGTGGGCTTAATCGGAAGAGTGTTTATCAAAAATGTATGGACAGATCAACTGAAGCAGAATATGTTGAGGTCTCAGGAGGGCCTGACACCAGGAACTGGAAAGCAGCCCACTGCTCACTGAGCTTGCCTGGGCTCTTGCCTGCCCTACCGCCTTTCTTGGTGCATACATTTTTACTTCCCTTTTTTGTGCAGTAATAGAGCTAGCCCTACAGGACTTCACTTCCCAGCTACAGTGTCATCATTCTCTTCCTAACCCAGTGTTTAGCTTCCACTGATGTGAGAGTCTTAGTTCAGCTTTCAATCAGATCACTGCCTTGTGAATTATTGATAACTGCCTCTGTTAAAGTGGCATTCGTTTCCCATTTGGGTGGTATTTCTTGTGCCTGGCTCTTTGGGACCCTGTGAGGGTCAGAAATGCCTGGTGCAACAGGAATCTGGCATTTCTGGGTTCCTACTATAGGACAATTACCTTCAACCTTTTGATTTTTCCTTGGCATCAATCAATGGCAGTGGTTTGGTGCACTCAACCTAAGTGATAAAGATTCCATGATAGCAAGTAACAGCTTCAGATGCCAGCAGCACAGACACCCTCCAAAAGGATGTCAGAAGTCATGACTGGATACATCAGTGCCATTGGGTGGGTGCCCTAGTGAGCCCTCTGTGATTGGCATCAAACAGGTGACAAGAAGCAGCATTCAACGGTGGACAAAGTTGAGAGAAACAAGTGAATCAAGCCTGGGAGAGATGGGAGCAGTAGCACAAACCTTATGGAGGACGATTCCCAACTTTAGGGACTCCCTGAGAAATGGAAAGGCTTCAGCGACTTGAGGCATTTGGCAGGTGAGAGCTACTAATAGATGATCCCGACTTCTACTCTCACTTGGCAGTCAGCTTACCCAAGATCCATAAACTAGTGGGGCCTCAGGAGATAATTTGGGTCTGTTTTCCGGGGACTTCCCTGGGTTTATTTGATAAATCTAACTTCATATCCCTTCCTCTATCAGCCCAGAACGCTTTTGAACTCAAGATCCATATCCATTCAGCATTGCCACGTAGATATGCTTATAACAAAACAGTTTACTATTTTGGCTCTTTAACCTCTCTCCTTTTCCTTAAAAGTAATTGCTTTCAACTATTAACTATTTTTCTGGTGTTTATCTCCATATTTCTAAATAATGACCTTATGTTAATATCTTTATCAGTTGTATATGGGATTATTAACAAGGATTTGACCCACCCCAACAGTTCCTTTCCAGATAAAACTTCTTCCCAGTAAAACTAATTGCGTTTTTTAGTTTAATCATTAATATTTATCTTGTTTTAACTGCAAATATAGTTTGTTGCTAAGCCAAGTAATACGCTATAATTAAGGTTCTTGTATAACTTTGCGTCCCAGAGTTAACTGCAACTTTTTTCCATGTGCTTTTCCTTTATGCTTATCTCCAATTCTTTCCATACCCTTCGACCTCTCAATTTAATTTCCACCAACCTTTCCAGTCCCTTAATGCTGCTGTGTTTTTTTTTTTTTAATAATCTTGGGCTCTTTGTCCTCCTGCTACAATCTGGACTGATGGCTCTGTAGTTCTGCTTCACATATTTTTTTTCTATCTTATAATTGATCCTGTTTTCTTGATCTCCATAATTTTGAGAAATGGTATATAAATTTTTGGATAGTTTTCATATCCGAAAACGTCTTCTCACACTGGTTACTAGTTGGCCTGGGTATAGAATTCCAGGTTTTATAACATTTTTTTCCTCAGAATTTTGAAAACATAAAATCTGCTATATTCTAACAATCCTGATATTGAAGGTGAGGCGGCCCAATCTTTTGGTTGTGACTTAATTTTCTCTCACTGGAGTCTTGAAACTCTCTCTTAATCTCTAGTGTCCTAAAATTTCACAGTGATATATGTAATATAGCTTTTTTATTCATTTGGCTGATCACTTACTGAACTGAATTTCTGGAGACTTGTTTACTCTCAGGAACTTTTTACTTTTTAGTAATCTCTTCACTGCCTTTTTAAGAAGTTATGTTTTCCTTGTCTGGAATTCCTAATAGACATTCTACACAATCTTTCATTATTCTGTAATTTTTCTTAACTTTATTTCTTTGTTTTGTGCTTTGGGGAGAGTCATTCCTTCATACTGTCAACAAATATGTACTGAGTCCTGCCCATGCCAGCACTGGTCTGTGTGTTAGGGAGTACATAAACAGTGCCTCTTGGAGTTTTACCTTCTAGCTGGGGAGGCAGACAATAAAATACAAGCAGATATATGTCTTCTACAATCTAATTTTTTAATTGTATTTTTATATTGGCTGCCTTTTTTAACTTTCAAGAGCTCTCTCTTGCTGTCAGTTGTCTTAATGGTCTCCTTTTCACCAGGTAATGTTATTTCTCATCGTTGAAGTATTCTCACTTGCTTTTCTCTTTCTTCCTGCACTCTGCTGCAGGTTCCTTTCTGCTGTAGATTTTTAAATCTACAAATTAGATTTGCACCTGGGGATCCAACTGCTTCTTATACAGACTTATACGTCCCCATTCTCAGTCTGCCTCCCCATCTCCCATGTCCTTTCAAGTTTCTGTGGGACTAAATAGCTGGCTTCTCATCTATGTCCCCTCTGCATGCCCTGAAGATCCTTTGCTTGACCAAACTTTAGTAAGGCTCCTGAACTTCTCCAAGGCCCATGTGTGCACTTCCTTGTAAAATCCAGTTTTAGTAAGAACTCTTCTGAGTCAATCTACCCAGAACCACTGCCATGCCTTCCCCCCGCTCCCCCGTATCTGATCACCCTCAATATGTGATAGGTTCATCACCCCGCACCAGCCCCAGGTGAGGTCTGCTTCCCCTGACCTGTTTTCAGCAAGAATCCTGTTCAGTCAGTTTTGCCAGAAACCTTACCCTGATGTTTCCTTCGAGTAATTTTCTATCTGCTGCCCCCACCCTGCTCCTTGGCCATAAAGTCCCACTTGCCTATGCTGGATTCAGTGTACACCCACTCCCTCTCCCCCACTGCAAAATCTACACCTACCATGTGTGGATTAAATGAAGGTTCCTGTGGTCAGGATTCTCACTGGCCCTGGTTAGCTAGCTCACTACACATGTGTGGGCAATATGTCATTATTGACTCTATATAAAGAACTTCACCCAGTGCTCTGGGTGACACAGTTGCACAGCTGCAAGGCTGCGGGCGAGCAGAGCAGAGGCTGGAGTGGTGGCAGCACCAAGGACAGAGGCCCAGAGGACGGCTATGCAGGCAGAGAGGCCCAGAGGCAGAGACCAGCTTGCTGCATGCAGACTCACTCTGAGTGAATGGGATTTTAGTGACTGACCTGCCACCATGGAAATAAAGTTGGGTATAACCCTTTCACCCCAAGAACGTTCTACTGTCATTTGTTTGGTCACATTGAATCCACACTGAACTTGCCCGGGGCTGAAACCCATTGGCAAGACACCATGGGAGACCCTGGCCCCAAATCGAGTCTGCCTTGCTGCACTTCCGCAAGAGTCATTGAATATATATATAATCCATGTAATATATTCAATATATATATATATATCTGCTTATGTTTCCTTCTTGTTTAAAACACTTCAATCCCCATTGCTTTTGCTGAGACCAGGTTCTTTTTCCATAGCACTTATTTCTAACCACCAGTGAAACAGAGCAATCTGGGGCCCCCAACAGCCTTGTGGTGCAGTCATGCCTGTAGTTTAGCTAAATCATGGCCTACATAGGTCTCTGTGGGCTGACAACCCAAATGTAGTTTATAATGTTTCTTTGGGAAAAGGTTTCCAGAATTACAAACATTCATCTTGCAAATGCAGTTTAAACACAGTCTATTCAGAAGTTGGGAACTGCCTGTTGAAGGAAATTTTGCAGGGTCGGAAACAAGTTTCCTTAAATTCAGAGGTCTGGCAGTACTTAGAGTGAATAGGTTTTATTTTATTTTCTTTTTTTTTAAGATAAGTTTCGTAGGTACTTCCGGGAAGATGGCGGTGTGAGCAGGGCGGCAGAAATCTCCTCCCAACACTATATTTATCTACGAAAACACCGAAAATACATCTATTCCTAAAAGAGAGACGAGAATACACAGGAAAGCGCACAGCGTGCAGCTACACCGAGAGGACTCGGCACCCCAAGAGGCGGTCTTAAAGAGCCCAGCTGACATACGTGGCAACTATCAGTGACCAAATTATACAGTCATGAAAAGACAGAGGAATATGGTTCAGACCAAAATCACCCAGACAACCCCAGAGAGGGAGTCTGAAGGGATGGAAATGCACAGCCTCCCTGAAAAAGAATTTAGAATAAAAGTCATAACCATGCTGATGGACCTACAGAGAAATGTGCAAGAGCTGAGGGAGGAAGTGAGGGAACTGAAGAAAGACAATACAGAAATCAGACAAGCGATTGACGGGCTTAACAGCAGAATGGATGAGATGCGAGAGACTGTTAATGGAATAGAAAACAGAGAACAGGAGTACAGAGCAGCTGAGGAAGAGAGAGATAAAAGGATTTCTAGGAATGAAAGAATATTAAGAGAACTGTGTGACCAATCCAAACGGAACAATATTCGCATTATAGGAGTACCAGAGGAAGAAGAGAGAGAAAAAGGGATAGAAAGTGTCTTTGAAGAAATAATTGCTGAAAACTTCCCTCGCTGGGGAAGGAAGTAGTCTCGCAGTCCACCGAAGCTCATAGATCTCCCAACACAAGGGACCCAAGGAAGACAACACCAAGACACATAATAATTAGGATGGCAAAGATCAAAGATAAAGACAGGGTATTAAAGGCAGCTAGAGAGAGAAAAAAGATCACCTACAAAGGAAAACCCATCAGACTATCATCAGACTTCTCAACAGAAACCTTACAGGCCAGAAGAGAATGGCATGATATATTTAACGTTATGAAACAGAAGGGCCGAACCAAGAATATTGTATCCAGCACGATTATCATTTAAATATGATGGAGGGATTAAACAATTTCCAGATAAACGAAAGTTAAGAGAATTTGCGTCTCATAAACCACCACTACAGGATATCTTAAATGGACTGCTCTAGATGGAAGCACACCTAAGGCTAAAAAGATGTCACCAGAGGAAAAAAAAAAATCATAGCAAAGAAAGCAGACCATCCAAATGCCAACTAAAGGCAAAGAATAAAACACCTATTATAGAAAGAATGGAGGAGGAGGAATAAGAAGGGAGAGAAAGAAAGAAACATCAGACTGTGTTTACAATAACTTAACAAGAAAGTTAAGTTAGATTGTTAGATAGTAAAGAAGCAACCCTTGAACCCTTGGTAACCACAGATCTAAAGCCAGCAATGGCAATAAGTACATACCTATCAATAATCACCCTAAATGTAAATGGACTGAATGCACCAATCAAAAGACACAGAGTAACAGAATGGATAAAAAAGCAAGACCCATCTATATGCTGCCTGCAAGAAACTCACCTCAAACCCAAAGATATACCCAGACTAAAAGTGAGGGGATGGAAAAAGATATTTC
>JAVSCE010002991.1:0-80231 GCA_032199065.1 Smutsia gigantea
AGCAGGATCTGAGCGGGGAACGCGCCAGGGTGCTTGCAGCCAGCTCCCGGGAAGGAAAAAAAAAAAAGCGCACGCTTTCTTCAGTGGTCTTAAAGAGACAGGAGCCCAGCGGAGGAGCCGGATCGCCCCAGCACACTCAGCCCAGCAGGCTGGGAGTCCGGGGGAGTTTCAGTCACCTTAGCTGGAGACTGAGGAAGCGTAGCCATACTTAACACTTCTCACTGAGATCAACAGCCTCCTATTCATTCCCACCCCTGCCAGAGCGATAAAGGGCCCTGTGGAGCAGCACAGTCACAGCTGTGGAATAGTGGGGCAATAGTGCCACCTACAGCATTCCCACAGAATCTACATCTGGTGGGCATTTTTTTTTGGTTTTTTGTTTTGTTTTTGTTTTCTTCTCTTTTTTCTTTTTTTCTTTCTTTTTTTTCTTTTTTTTCTCTTTTTTTTTTCTTCTCTTTTTAAAGTCTTAAAGAGCCCAGCTGACATACGTGGCAACTATCAGTGACCAAAATATACAGCCATGAAAAGACAGAGGAATATGGTTCAGACCAAAATCAACCAGACAACCCAGAGAGGGAGTCTGAAGGGATGGAAATGCACAGCCTCCCTGAAAAAGAATTTAGAATAAAAGTCATAACCATGCTGATGGACCTACAGAGAAATGTGCAAGAGCTGAGGGAGAAAGTGAGGGAACTGAGGAAAGACAATACAGAAATCAGACAAGCGATCGATGGGCTTAACAGCAGAATGGATGAGATGCGAGAGACTATTAATGGAATAGAAAACAGAGAACAGGAGTACAGAGCAGCTGAGGCAGAGAGAGATAAAAGGATTTCTAGGAATGAAAGAATATTAAGAGAACTGTGGGACCAATCAAAACGGAACAATATTCGCATTATAGGAGTACCAGAGGAAGAAGAGAGAGAAAAAGGGATAGAAAGTGTCTTTGAAGAAATAATTACTGAAAACTTTCCCTCGCTGGGGAAGGAAGTAGTCTCGCAGTCCAACGAAGCTCATAGATCTCCCAACACGAGGGACCCAAGGAAGACAACACCAAGACACATAATAATTAAGATGGCAAAGATCAAAGATAAAGACAGGGTATTAAAGGCAGCTAGAGAGAGAAAAAAGATCACCTACAAGGAAAACCCATCAGACTATCATCAGACTTCTCAACAGAAACCTTACAGGCCAGAAGAGAATGGCATGATATATTTAACGTAATGAAATAGAAGGGCCTCGAACCAAGAATATTGTATCCAGCACGATTATCATTTAAATATGATGGAGGGATTAAACAATTTCCAGATAAACGAAAGTTAAGAGAATTTGCGTCTCATAAACCACCACTACAGGATATCTTAAATGGACTGCTCTAGAGGGAAGCACACCTAAGGATAAAAAGATGTCACCAGAGGAAAAAAAAATCATAGCAAAGAAAGCAGACCATCCAAATACCAACTAAAGGCAAAGAATAAAACACCTATTATAGAAAGAATGGAGGAGGAGGAATAAGAAGGGAGAGAAAGAAAGAAACATCAGAAGAAACAACACTCTCCTAATTAATCAGTGGGTTAACGACCAAATCAAAACAGAAATCAAAGAATATATGGAGACTAATGACAACAACAACACAAAGCCACAACTTCTGTGGGACGCAGCAAAGGCAGTTCTAAGAGGAAAGTATATTGCAATCCAGGCCTATTTAAGAAGGAAGAACATTCCCAAATGAATAGTCTAAAGACACAATTACTGAAATTGGAAAAGAAGAACAAATGAGGCCCAAAGTCACCAGAAGGAGGGACATAATAAAGATCAGAGAAGAAATAAATAAAATAGAGAAGAATAAAACAATAGAAAAAATCAATAAAAACAAGAGCTGGTTCTTTGAAAAAATAAACAAAATAGATAAACCCCTAGCCAGACTCATTAAGAGAAAAAGAGAATCTACACACATAAACACAATCAGAAATGAGAAAAGGAAAAATCACGATGGACCCCACAGAAATACAAAGAATCATAAGAGAATATTATGAGAATCTATATGCTAACAAGCTGGAAAACATAGAGGAAATGGACAACTTCTTAGAAAAATACAACCTTCCAAGACTGACCAAGCAAGAAACAGAAAAACTAAACAGACCAATCACCAGCGACGAAATCGAATTGGTAATCAAAAACTACCCAAGAACAAAACCCCTGGGCCTGATGGATTCACCTCTGAATTCTACCAGACATATATAGAAGAAATAACACCGATTCTCCTTAAAGTTTTCCAAAAAATAGAAGAGGAGGGAATACTTCCAAACTCATTCTATGAAGCCAGCATCACTCTAATACCAAAACCGGGCAAAGACCTCACCAAAAAAGAAAATTACAGACCAATATCCCTGATGAACGTAGATGCAAAAATACTCAACAAAATATTAGCAAATCGAATTTAAAAACATCAAGAGGATCATACACCATGATCAAGTGGGATTCATCCCAGGGATGCAAGGATGGTACAATATTCGAAAATCCATCAACATCATCCACCACATCAACAAAAGAAGAACAAAAACCACATGATCATCTCCATAGATGCTGAAAAAGCATTTGACAAAATTCAGCATCCATTCCTGATTAAAACTCTCAACAAAATGTGTATAGAGGGCAAGTACCTCAACATCATAAAGGCTATATATGACAAACCTACAGCTAACATCATACTTAACGGCGAGACGCTGAAAGCTTTTCATCTAAGATCGGGAACAAGACAAGGATGCCCACTCTCTCCACTGTTATTCAACATAGTACTGGAGGTCCTAGCCACAGCAATCAGACAAAACAAAGACATACAAGGCATCCAGATTGGTAAAGAAGAAGTCAAATTGTCACTATTTACAGATGACATGATACTGTACATAAAAAACCCTAAAGATTCCATTCCAAAACTACTAGAACTAATATCTGAATTCAGCAAAGTTGCAGGATACAAAATTAACACACAGAAATCTGTTGCTTTCCTATACACTAATGATAAACTAACAGAAAGAGAAATCAGAAAAACAATTCAATTCACAAGTGCATCAAAAAGAATAAAATGCCTAGGAATAAACCTAACGAAGGAAGTGAAAGACCTGTACTCTGAAAACTACAAGACACTCCTAAGAGAAATTAAAGAGGACACTAACAAGTGGAAATCATCCCATGCTCTTGGCTAGGAAGAATAAATATTGTCAAAATGGCTATACTACCTAAAGCAATCTACAGATTCAATGCAATCCCTATCAAACTACCAACAGCTTTCTTCAATGAACTGGAACAAATAATTCTAAAATTCATATGGAACCACAAAAGACCCCGAATAGCCAAAGCAATCCTGAGAAGGAGGAATAAAACAGGGGGAATTACACTCCCTGACTTCAAGCTCTACTACAAAGCCACAGTAATCAAGACAATTTGGTATTGGCACAAAAACAGACCCACAGACCAGTGGAACAGAATAGAAAATCCAAACATTAACCCAAACATATACAGTCAATTAATATTTGATAAAAGTGCCTTGGATATACAATGGGGAGATGACAGCCTCTTCAGCAGCTGGTGTTGGAAAAACTGGACAGCTACATGTAAGAGAATGAAACTGGACTACTGTCTAGCCCCATACACAAAGGTAAACTCAAGGTGGATCAAAGACTTGAATGTAAGTCATGAAACCATAAAACTCTTAGAAAAAAACATAGGCAAAAATCTCTTGGACATAAACATGAGCAACTTCTTCATGAACATATCTCCCCGGGCAAGGGAAACAAAAGCAAAAATGAACAAGTGGGACTATATCAAGCTGAAAAGCTTCTGTACAGCAAAGGACACCATCAGTAGAACAAAAAGACATCCTACAGTATGGGAGAATATATTCATAAAAAACGTATCTGATAAAGGGTTGACATCCAAAATATATAAAGAACTCATGCACCTTAACAAACAGAAAGCAAATAATCCAATTAAGAAATGGGCAGAGGACATGAATAGACACTTCTCCAAAGAAGAAATTCAGATGGCCAACAGGCACATGAAAAGATGCTCCACATCGCTAATCATCAGAGAAATGCAGATTAAAACCACAATGAGATATCACCTCACACCAGTGAGGATGGCCAACATCCAAAACACAAACAACAACAAATGTTGGCGAGGATGTGGAGAAAAGGGAACCCTCCTACACTGCTGGTGGGACTGCAAATTAGTTCAACCATTGTGGAAAGCAGTATGGAGGTTCCTCAAAAAACTCAAAATAGAAATACCATTTGACCCAGGAATTCCACTCCTAGGAATTTACCCTAAGAATGCAGCAGCCCAATTTGAAAGGACAGATGCACCCCTATGTTTATTGCAGCACTATTTACAATAGCCAAGAAATGGAAGCAACCTAAGTGTCCATCAGTAGATGAATGGATAAAGAAGATGTGGTACATATACACAATGGAATATTATTCAGCCATAAGAAGAAAACAAATCCTACCATTTGCAACAACATGGATGGAGCTAGAGGGTATTATGCTCAGTGAAATAAGCCAAGCCGAAAAAGACAAGTATCAAATGATTTCACTCATATGTGGAGTATAAGAACAAAGAAAAAAACTGAAGGAACAAAACAGCAGCAGACTCACAGAACCCAAGAACGGACTAATAGTTACCAAAGGGAAAGGGACTGGGGAAAATGGGCGGGAAGGGAGGGATAAGAGGGAAAAAGGGGCATTACGATTAGCAGATGTAATGTTGGGGGGGCACGGGGAGGGCAGTACAACTCAGAGAAGACAAGTAGTGATTCTATAGCATCTCACTACGCTGATGGACAGTGACTGTAATGGTGTTGGTGGGGGGGACCTGATGAAGGGGTAGTTTAATAATCGTAATATTGCACATGTAATTGTAAATTAATGATAATAAAATAAATTATATTAAAAAAAAAAACTCCTGGACCAGATGGCTTCACCGTTGAATTTTATCAAACATTTAGTGAAGACCTAATACCCATCCTCCTTAAAGTTTTCAAAAAGTAGAAGAGGAGGGAATACTTCCAAACTCATTCTATGAGGCCATCATCACTTTAGTACCAAAACCAGGCAAAGACACCACAAAAAGAGAGAATTACAGACCAATATTCCTGATGAAAATAGATGCAAAAATACTCAACATAATATTGGCAGATAAAATTCAAAAATACATCAAAAAGATCATCCATTATGATCAAGTGGGCTTTATTCCAGGGATGCAAGGATGGTACAATATTAAAAAATCCATCAACATCATCCACTACGTCACCAAAAAGAAGGACAAAAATCACATGATCATCTCCCTAGATGTTGAAAAAGCATTTGACAAAATTCAACATCCACTCATGGTAAAAAAAAGTCTCAACAAAATGGGTATACAGGGAAAGTACCTCAGCATGATAAAGTATATATACAAGAAACCCACAGCCAACATTATACCTAACAGCAAAAAGCTAAAAGCTTTTCCTCTAAGATTGGGAACAAGACAAGGATGCCCAATCTTACCACTTTTATTTAACATAGTACTGGAGGTCCTAGCCACAGCAATCAGAGAACAGAAAAAAATAAAAGGCATCCAGACTTGTAAGGAAGAAGTAAAACTGTCACTGTTTGCAGATGACATGATATTGTACATAAAAAAAACCTTAAAGAATCCACCCCAAAACTACTAGAACTAATAATTGAATTCAGCAAAGTTGCAGGGTACAAAATTAATACAAATAAATCTGTTGCATTCCTACATACTACCAATGAATTAACAGAAAGAGAAATCAGGAAAACAATTCCATTTACAATTTCATCAAAAAGAATAAAATACCTAGGAATAAACCTAACCAAGGAGGTGAAAGACCTACATCCTGAAAACTACAAGACAATCATGAGAGAAATTAAAGAAGACACCAATAAATGGAAATACATCTCATGCTCATGGATAGGAAGTATTAATATTGTCAAAATGGCCATCCTGCCTAAAGCAAACTACATACACATTCAATGCAATCCCTATCAAACTACCAACAGCATTCTTCAATGAACTAGAATAAATAGTTCTAAAATTCATATGGAACCACAAAGACCCCAACTAGCCAAAGCAATCCTGAGAAGGAAGAATAAAGCCGGGGGGATATGCTCCCCAACTTCAAGCTCTACTACAAAGCCACAGAAATCAAGACAATTTGGTACTGGCACAAGAACAGACCCATAGATCAATGGAACAGAATAGAGAACCCAGATATAAATCTACACATATATGGCCAATTAATAATAAAGGAACCACAGATATACAATGGAGAAATGACAGCCTCTTCAACAACTGATGTTGGCAAAACTGGACATGCAAGAGATTGAAACTGGATTATTGTCTAACTCCATACACAAAAGTAAACTCAAAATGGATCAAAGACCTGAATGTAAGTCATGAAGCCATAAAACTCTTGGAAGAAATATAGGCAAAACTCTGTTGAAAATAAACATACGCAACTTTTTCCTAAACACATCTCCTTGGGCAAGGGAAACAAAAGCAAAAACGAACAAATGGGACTACATCAAACAAAAGATTCTGTACAGCAAAGGACACCATCAATAGAACAAAGAGGCATCCTAGAGTATGAAAGAATATATTCATAAAAAACATATCTGAGGACTTCCGGGAAGATGGCGGCGTGAGCAGGGTGGCAGAAATCTCCTCCCAACACTTTATTTATCTACGAAAATACAGCAAATACAACTATTCCTAAAAGAGAGACCAGAATACAGAGGAAAGTGCACAGCATGCAGCTACACACAAGAGGACTTGGCACCCCGCGAGGCGGGTAAGATATGGAGCTGTGACCCCGCGGGACGCCAGCACTCACCCATCCTGGCGCGCCAGCAGGAGGAGAGGATTCAGAGCCGGGAGGGAGTGGAAGAGCAGGCCCGCAAAATACCCAGCCCCAGTGGTCTGCGCCAGGAGCACTGACACACATCGCGTGGTACATCGGACATTGGAGAAGCAGAAGGTGCCGGTTTTGAGCCAGGAACGCGCTGGGTCCATGCAGCCAGCGCCCCGGGAGAAAAGCGCGCACAGTTTGTAGAGGTCTTGGAGAGGTGGGGGGCCCAGCGAGGGAACACCATCGCCCGGCACGCGCAGCCCAGTGGTCTGGGAGTCCTGAGAAACTTCGGACCCCTTGGCTGGTGACTGAGAAAAGGTAGCAGCCACACTAAAACTTTATACAGAGAACAACAGCCTCCCATTGGTTCGCGCCCCGGCCAGAACTACAAAGAGCAGCACGGCTGCGGCTGTGGAATAGTGGAGCAACACCGACACCTACAGCACCCTTACAGAATCCACTCTGGGTGGGCATTTTTCTTTTTTTTTTCTTTTTCTTTCCTTTCTTTTCTTTATTCTTTTCTCTCTTTCTTTCTCCCCATCCTTTGCTTGTTTTTTTTTTTCTTGGTTTTTTTTTTTCTTAAGTCTTAAAGAGCCCAGCTGACATACGTGGCACCTACCAGCAACCGCTCCTATCAACATGAAAAGAAAGAGAAATATGGTACAGACCAAGCTCACCCAGACCCAGACAACTCCTGAGAGGGAACCTGAAGGGATGAAAATGCAGAATCTTCCTGAAAAAGAATTCAGAATAAAAGTCATAACCATGCTGACGGATCTACACAGAAATATGCAAGAGCTGAGGGAGGAAGTGAGGGACATCAGGAAAGACAATGCAGAAATCAGACAAGCGATCAGTGGGCTTAGCAGAAGACTGGACGAGATGCAAGAGATTGTTAATGCAATAGAAATCAGAGAACAGGAAAACAGAGCAGCTGAGGCAGAGAAAGATAAAAGGATCTCTAGGAATGAAAGAATATTAAGAGAACTGTGTGAGCAATCCAAACGGAACAATATTCACATTATAGGAGTACCAGAAGAAGAAGAGAGAGAAAAAGGGATAGAAAGTGTCTTTGAAGAAATAATTGCTGAAAACTTCCCATGCTGGGGAAGGAAATAGTCTCGCAGTCCATGGAAGCCCACAGATCTAACACAAGGGACCCCAGGAAGACAACACCAAGATACATAATAATTAAAATGGCAAAGATTAAAGATTAGGACAGAGTATTAAAGGCAGCTAGAGAAACAAAAAAGATCACCTACAAAGGAAAACCCATCAGACTATCATCAGACTTCTCAACAGAAACCTTACAGGCTAGAAGAGAATGGCATGATATATTTAACGCAATGAAACAGAATGGTCTCGAACCAAGAATACTGTATCCAGCACGATTATCATTTAAATATGACAGAGGGATTAAACAATTTCCAGACAAGCAAAAGATGAGAGAATTTGCCTCCCATAAACCACCTCTACAGGACATCTTAAAGGAACTGCTCTAGAGGGAAGCACTCCTAAGGCTAAAAAGATGTCACCAGAGAAAATAAAATCATAGCAAAGAAAGCAGACCATCCAAATACTAACTAAAGGTAAGGAATAAAACACCTAGTATATAAAGAATGGAGGAGGAAGAATAAGAAGGGAGAGAAATAAAGAAGTATCAGACTGTGTTTACAATAACTTAACAAAAAGTTAAGTTAGACTGGAAGATAGTTAAGAAACAACCCCTGAACCTTTGGTAACCACGAATCTAAAGCCAGCAATGGCAATAAGTACATATCTATCAATAATCACCCTAAATGTAAATGGACTAAATGCACCAATCAAAAGACACATAGTAATAGAATGGATAAAAAAGCAAGACCCATCTATATGCTGCTTACAAGAGACTCACCTCAAACCCAAAGATATACACAGAATAAAAGTGAAGGTATGGAAAAAGATATTTCATGCAAACAACAAGGAGAAAAAAGCAGATGTTGCAGTACTGGTATAAGACAAAATAGACTTCAAAATGAAGAAAGTAACAAGAGATAAATAAGGACATTACATAATGATAAAGTGGTCAATCCAACAAGAATATATAACCATTATAAATATATATGCACCCAACACAGGTACGCCGGCATATGTGAAACAAATACTAACAGAATTAAAGGAGGAAATAGACAGCAATGCATTCATTTTAGGTGACTTCAACACACCACTCACTCCAAAGGACAGATCAACCAGACAGAAAATAAGTAAAGACACACAGGCACTGAACAACGTATTAGAACAGATGGACCTAACAGACATCTACAGAACTCTGCACCCAAAAGCAGTAGGATACACATTCTTCTCAAGTGCACATGGAACTTTTTCCAGAATAGACCACATACTAGGCCACAAAAAGAACCTCAGTAAAGTCGAAAATATTGAAATTCTACCAACCAACTTCTCAGATCATAAAGGTATTAAACTAGAATTAAATTTTAGAAAGAAAACAAAAAGGCTCACAAATACATGGAGACTTAACAACATTCTCCTAATTAATCAATGGGTTAACAACCAAATCAAAACAGAAATCAAAGAGTATATGGAGACTAATGACAACAACAACACAAAGCCACAACTTCTGTGGGACACAGCAACGGCAATTCCAAGAGGAAAGTATATTGCAATCCAGGCCTATCTAAAGAAAGAAGAACATTCCCAAATGAATAGTCTAAAGACACAATTATTGAAATTGGAAAAAGATGAACAAATGAGACCCAACGTCACCAGAAGGAGGGATATAATAAAGATCAGAGAAGAAATAAATAAAATTGAGAAGAATAAAACAATAGAAAAAATCAATGAAACCAAGAGCTGGTTCTTTGAAAAAATAAACAAAATAGATAAACCCCTAGCCAGACTCATTAAGAGAAAAAGAGAATCTACACGCATAAACAGAATCAGAAATGAGAAAGGAAAAATCACGACGGACCCCACAGAAATACAAAGAATTATGAGAAAATATTATGAGAATCTATATATTAACAAGGTGGAAAACATAGAGAAATGGACAACAAGTTAGTAAAATACAACCCTCCAAAACTGACCAATCACCAGCAACAAAATTGAAGCAGTAATCAAAAAACTACCCAAGAACAAAACCCCCGGACCTGATGGATTCACCTCTGAATTCTACCAGACATATAGAGAAGAAATAACACCCATTCTCCTTAAAGTTTTCTAAAAAATAGAAGAGGAGGGAATACTTCCAAACTCATTCTATGAAGCCAGCATCACTCTAATACCAAAACCGGGCAAAGACCTCACCAAAAAAGAAAATTACAGACCAATATCCCTGATGAACGTAGATGCAAAAATACTCAACAAAATATTAGCAAACCGAATTCAAAAATACATCAAGAGGATCATACACCATGATCAAGTGGGATTCATCCCAGGGATGCAAGGATGGTACAACATTCGAAAATCCATCAACATCATCCACCACATCAACAAAAAAAAGAACAAAAACCACATGATCATCTCCATAGATGCTGAAAAAGCATTTGACAAAATTCAGCATCCATTTATGATTAAAACTGTCAACAAAATGGGTATAGAGGGCAAGTACCTCAACATCATAAAGGCCATATATGACAAACCCACAGCTAACATCATACTTAACAGCGAGAAGCTAAAAGCTTTTCATCTAAGATCGGGAACAAGACAGGGATGCCCACTCTCTCCACTGTTATTCAGCATAATACTGGAGGTCCTAGCCACGGCAATCAGACAAAACAAAGACATACAAGGCATCCAGATTGGTAAAGAAGAAGTCAAATTGTCACTATTTGCAGATGACATGATATTGTACATAAAAAAAACCCTAAAGACTCCACTCCAAAACTACTAGAACTAATATCTGAATTCAGCAAAGTTGCAGGATACAAAATTAACACAGAGAAATCTGTTGCTTTCCTGTACACTAACGATGAACTAACAGAAAGAGAAATCAGAAAATTCCATTCACAATTGCATCAAAAAGAATAAAATACCTAGGAATAAACCTAACCAAGGAAGTGAAAGACCTGTACTCTGAAAACTACAAGACACTCCTAGGAGAAATTAAAGAGGACACTAACAAATGGAAATGCATTCCATGCTCTTGGCTAGGAAGAATAAATATTGTCAAAATGGCTATACTACCTAAAGCAATCTACAGATTCAATGCAATCCCTATCAAACTACCAACAGCTTTCTTCAATGAACTGGAACAAATAATTCTAAAATTCATATGGAACCACAAAAGACCCCGAATAGCCAAATCAATCCTGAGAAGGAGGAATAAAACAGGGGGAATTACACTCCCTGACTTCAAGCTCTACTACAAAGCCACAGTAATCAAGACAATTTGGTATTGGCACAAAAGCAGACCCACAGACCAGTGGAACAGAATAGAAAATCCAAACATTAACCCAAACATATACAGTCAATTAATATTTGATAAAAGTGCCTTGGATATACAATGGGGAGATGACAGCCTCTTCAGCAGCTGGTGTTGGAAAAACTGGACAGCTACATGTAAGAGAATGAAACTGGACTACTGTCTAACCCCATACACAAAGTTAAACTCAAGGTGGATCAAAGACCTGAATGTAAGTCATGAAACTATAAAACTCTTAGAAAAAAACATAGGCAAAAATCTCTTGGTCATAAACATGAGCGACTTCTTCATGAACATATCTCCCCGGGCAAGGGAAACAAAAGCAAAAATGAACAAGTGGGAGTATATCAAGTTGAAAAGCTTCCATACAGCAAAGGACACCATCAGTAGAACAAAAAGACATCCTACAGTATGGGAGAATATATTCATAAATGACGTATCCGATAGGGGTTGACGTCCAAAATATATAAAGAACTCACACACCTCAACAAACAAAAAGCAAATAGTCCAATTAAGAAATGGGCAGAAGACATGAATAGACACTTCTCCAAAGAAGAAATTCAGATGGCCAACAGGCACATGAAAAGATGCTCCACATCACTAATCATCAGAGAAATGCAGATTAAAACCACAATGAGATATCACCTCACACCAGTGAGGATGGCCAACATCCAAAACACAAACAACAACAAATGTTGGCGAGGATGTGGAGAAAAGGGAACCCTCCTACACTGCTGGTGGGAAGGCAAATTAGTTCAACCATTGTGGAAAGCAGTATGGAGGTTCCTCAAAAAACTCAAAATAGAAATACCATTTGACCCAGGAATTCCACTCCTAGGAATTTACCCTAAGAATGCAGCAGCCCAATTTGAAAAAGACAGATGCACCCCTATGTTTATAGCAGCACTATTTACAATAGCCAAGAAATGGAAACAACCTAAGTGTCCATCAGTAAGTGAATGGATAAAGAAGAGGTGGTACATATACACAATGGAATATTATACAGCCATAAGAAGAAAACAAATCCTACCATTTGCAACACCATGGATGGAGCTCGAGAGTATTATGATCGGTGAAATAAGCCAAGCCGAAAAAGACAAGTACCAAATGATTTCACTCATATATGGAGTATAAGAGCTAAGGAAAAAACTGAAGGAACAAAACAGCAGCAGACTCACAGAACCAAGAATGGACTAATAGTTACCAAAGGGAAAGGGACTGGGGAGGGTGGGTGGGAAGGGAGGGACAAGGGGGAAAAAGGGGCAATTCGATTAGCAGATGTAAGTTAGGGGGTCATGGGGAGGGCTGTACAACTCAGAGAAGACAAGTAGTGACTCTATAGCATCTCACTATGCTGATGGACAGTGACTGTAATGGGGTTGGTGGGGGGGACCTGATGAAGGGGGTAGTTTAATCACCATAATATTGCACATGTAATCGTAGATTAATGATACCAAAATAAACTTTAAAAAAACGTATGTGAGAGGGTCTAACATGCAAAATATATAAAGAACTCACATGCCTCAGTACCCAAAAAAGCAAATAACCCTATTAAAAAATGCGCAGAGGATCTGAACAGGCACTTCTCCAAGGAAGAAATTCAGATGGCCAACAGGCACATGAAAAGATGCTCCACATCGCTAATTATCAGGGAAATGCAAATTAAGATATTTGAGATATTACTTCCCCCAGTTAGGATGGCCAATATCCAAAAGACAAGGAACAACAAATGCTGTCAAGGATGTAGAGAAAGAGGAACCCTCCTACACTGTTGGTGGGAATGTAAACTAGTTCAACCATTGTGGAAAGCAATATGGAGTTTCCTTGAAAAACTAAAAATAGAAATACCATTTGACCCAGGAATTCCACTCCCAGGAATTTACACAAAGAGAACAAGATCCCTGATTCAAAAAGACACATGCACCCCTATGTTTATCGCAGCACTACTTACAATAGCCAAGATATGGAAGCAACCTAAATGTCCGTCAGTAGATGAATGGATAAAGAAAATGTGGTACATACGCATAATGGAATATTATTTCAGTCATAAGAAAACAAATCCTACCATTTGTGACAACATGGGTGGAGCTAGAGGGTATTATGCTCAGTGAAATAAGCCAGGCAGAGAAAGACAAGTACCAAATGATTTCACTCATTTGTGGAGTATTACAACAAAGCAAAACTGAAGGAACAAAATAGCAGCAGACTCACAGACTCCAAGAAGAGACTAGCAGTTGCCAAAGGGAAGGGGTGGGGAGGGAGTGAGGGAGAAGGGGATTAAGAGGCATTATGATTAGCACACATAATATAGGGGGTCAATGGGGAAGGCAGTATAACACAGAGAAGACAAGTAGTCCTGGCAGAAGGAAGGGAAGAAGGGATGCACCTCTCAGCCAAGTAAGATCCCTTTAAGGAGCATTTCCAGTAGGTCCTCATAACATTTTTGCTATATTGCATAGCCAGAAGTCATACTATATAGTCACAGAGCCACACCTAGTTGCAAGGAAGGTTGAGAACTAAAATCTTTTCGTTCAGCAGCAGGTCTTTGCCATCCCAAATAAATCAGGCTTCTGTTACTTAAAAAGAGAAGAAAATAAACTTAAGTGTGGCAGCCACAAAAATGTGCTTCCACAGACTTCCTACTGAAAGGAGTTGAGGACATCAGCTGCTGTGCTTTGAAATCTATTGGCCATGTTTGGCATGGGCTACATCCCACCTGTGACTGAGTTTGGCAGAGGAAAGAGTCAGACTCAGTCCTAAGAGACAAGGGACTTCTTCCTTGGCTAACTTTGGCTCCAGGACTCCCTAAAGGCTTTGCTGAGCCCTTATTAGACTGGATCTTGGTTAACCTGCAAGATGGTCTGTGACGCTTAGGCCCAACCTTCTGTCCTTCACATAGGATCTGATATCCCTCCTGGTCTTCTCCACCTACCTCCCTATTTCATTTCATACAGGCATTTCCACTAGCAAAATCCTTGCACAGTTAATCCCACACATGGTGTCTGCTTTTCAAAGGACCTAGACTAACACAATCGGCAAAGCAATTCACAATCCTTAGCACACATTCAACAGTGCAGGTAATACCTGCAAAACACAGGGATGGGCATGTAGTAGGCATTCAATAAATAACAGCTGCGTGGTGATAATAGTGGTGGTAGTAATAGTGGAGGAGGAAAGGGAAAAAGAGGAAGAGCAGGGAGGAGGAGGAGGAGAAAGCAGTGCAGAGCTACAGCTAGCTATGGAGAAAGGAGCGTTTACCAACTGGGGGACAAGGCCTGAGGTGAATCACTCCGTTTGATTCTCCTTCATCCCCAGAATATTTATTTTACAGTAAAATCTGATTAAAATCAGCACCAAAGTAATTATGAAAGGAGACTCTAGAAAGTTGTCACCCAAGGAAAACTGAAACATTATTAGCTGCATCAGCCATTTTGAGTAATTTTGAACAAAAAGAAAGACACAGGGTAGGTCCCAAAACAAAACTGCACAAGATAAACCCAATGTCCTGAGCAACTCTGGCTCTCACACTGGAAAAACAGCAACCAGAAATTTTGTCATAGTGACTGACAAATACTATTCCCATGAGAAAGTTTTCAATATGGAAGTTAAGGTACATGCAAGTCTCTACAAAAATAATAAAGAATTCCAAGGAAAAAACACAGAGTGAGGAAAGGCACAGTGGGAGGGGGAAAGATGGATATAATTTTTATGTGACATAAAAGGTCCATGGCACTTAACCAACATTATGTACTTGTACTTAGTTAGCACATGATAGTTTCATAAATTATGGTCACCCAGATAACTGGCGACTCAAGATTATATAGCTCACCACACATTCATTAAAGATTTGTAGAAAGCCTACTATGTGCCAGGCCCTGTGCTAGGCACTGAGGGTATCACTGTGAACAAAACAGTTGAGTTCCTTGCCTTAGCATCCTGCTGCAGAGAAATCTCCTTTGCAGACTTTTTACATGGGCCCCTCTACTGCTGTCTTTCCACAGACACAGCTTGAATTGGCAGCTACGTCTTTGAAATTTAAAGGCCATTCAGTGCTTCTGAAATATTTTCTTAATCTCTGAAATCAAGTTGACCCACCTATGCAATATTATCCCTTGGGTTTCCACTGGCCTCTGTATTAGTTACCTATTGCTGCGTAACAAATTACCCCCAAAACTTAGCATCTGAAAAATATCATTTATTACCTCACAGAGCTAAGGACTGACCTAGCTGGATAGTTGGGCTCAGAGTCCCTCATAAGGGTTCAAGCAAGATGTCAGTTGGGACTGCCGTCATTGAAGGTTTGGCTGAGGCTGAGGATCTGCTTCCAAGATGGTTTATACATATGCCTAACAAGCTGCTGCTGCTGCCAGGAGGCCTGTTCTCTGCTCCTCATGGCGTGGCACCCAGAGAAAATTATCAGATAGAAAGGTAGACAGAGATTGAGAGATCAGGAAAGAAGCGGCAATGTCTTTTTTTTCATATATAATTTATTTTGGTATCATTAATCTACAATTACATGTGCAATATTATGGTTATTAAACTACCCTCTTCATCAGGTCCCCCCCACCAACCCCATTACAGTCACTGTCCATCAGCGTAGTGAGATGCTATAGAATCACTACTTGTCTTCTCTGAGTTGTACAGCCCTCCCCGTGCCCCCCCCAACATTACGTCTGCTAATCGTAATGCCCCTTTTTCCCTCTCATCCCTCCCTTCCCACCCATTTTCCCCAGTCCCTTTCCCTTTGGTAACTATTAGTCCGTTCTTGGGTTCTGTGAGTCTGCTGCTGTTTTGTTCCTTCAGTTTTTTTCTTTGTTCTTATACTCCACATATGAGTGAAATCATTTGGTACCTGTCTTTTTTGGCTTGGCTTATTTCACTGAGCATAATACCCTCTAGCTCCATCCATGTTGTTGCAAATGGTAGGATTTGTTTTCTTCTTATGGCTATATAATATTCCATTGTGTATATGTACCACCTCTTCTTTATCCATTCATCTACTGATGGACACTTAGGTTGCTTCCATTTCTTGGCTATTGTAAATAGTGCTGCATAGGGGTGCATATGCCTTTTTCAAACTGGGCTGCTGCAGTCTTAGGGTAAATTCCCAGGAGTAGAATTCCTGGGTCAAATGGTATTTCTATTTTGAGTTTTTTGAGGAACCTCCATACTGCTTTCCACAATGGATGAACTAATTTGCAGTCCCACCAGCAGTGTAAGAGGGTTCCTTTTTCTGCACATCCTCACCAACATTTGTTGTTGTTTGTGTTTTGGATGTTGGCCATCCTCACTGGTGTGAGGTGATATCTCATTGTGGTTTTAATCTGCATTTCTCTGATGATTAGCGATGTGGAGCATCTTTTCATGTGCCTGTTGGCCATCTGAATTTCTTCTTTGGAGAAGTGTCTATTCATGTCCTCTGCCCATTTCTTAATTGGATTATTTGCTTTCTGTTTGTTAAGGTGCATGAGTTCTTTATATATTTTGGATGTCAACCCTTATCAGATACGTTTTTATGAATATATTCTCCCATACTGTAGGATGTCTTTTTGTTCTACTGATGGTGTCCTTTGCTGTACAGAAGCTTTTCAGCTTGATATAGTCCCACTTGTTCATTTTTGCTTTTGTTTCCCTTGCCCGGGGAGATATGTTCATGAAGAAGTTGCTCATGTTTATGTCCAAGAGATTTTTGCCTATGTTTTTTTCTAAGAGTTTTATGGTTTCATGACTTACATTCAGGTCTTCGATCCACCTTGAGTTTACCTAAGCGGCAATGTCTTATAATCTAATCTCAGAAGTGACATAGTGTCACTTCTCCTGTATTTTGGTGGTCACACAAACCACCCCGTGGCACAGTGTGAAGGGGACTCCACAAGGAGGCAGGGGTCCTTGGGCGCTGTTGTCGAGACTGGTTACCTCAGCGTCCAAGGAGAACTCTCTCTCTCAAACCCCACCCACAGCCCAGGGGAGAAAAGGGGTGCATGAAATTGCAGTTTGAAAATACAAAGGCACACAGCTGGAAATTCTCTCTGTCTCTGAAAGCCAGAGCCTCACAAGACTGCTTTTCCTCAACTGTACTTCAGCATCCTGCCATAGGCCGGCCTGGAAGGACACCACAGGCCCCAAGTAAGTCATCTGTGTTCATTTTACTGTTCTGTCAGCATCTTCTCTCTGAGGACCCACAGGAAAAATTTCCCTCTGGTCTCACAGTCAGGGAAGGTTGTGCTTCTCCTGAATAACTTCTTTGTTTTCTCACGTAAAATGTGGGCTCTTGTTACCATCCACATTTTTCTCTTCATCTTGGCTATTCAGGAGCTCAGAACCATGTGAGCCCCTGCTGGCACCTGTTTGAGCTCCTATATCCTGGAGTTATCTATTCCATTTGTTCTCTAGTTTCTCCAGTTCCTCCTACTTTTCATTTCATCCTTTTGTGTATTTTGTGTTTTTATTATTCCTCTCAAAGCTGTTGTGGATTGAAGTGGAATATGAATTCATAAGAAAATTAAAGTTTTTGTCCAGAAGCTAATGGCTTGCACATATGTGCCATCTAGTGGTGAGAGTGACAAATGCCAGAATAGAAACCTTCCTGATTTTCAGATTTGTTTTTCCAGGGAAGTGGGAAGTGGGAGTGGGGGATGGAAGAGCAGGGAGACCAGGACCTTTTTCTGTGCTTTATCAGGGAATTGATACTGCTGGGGATTAAAGAGACTCCAGGCAGGGCAAAGGAGCAGGTGATTCAATGGCTGGAATCCAACATGATTTACTGAAATCTGAAGACACCAAAAAAATCATGAAGATCTTGCAAATGAGGAAAGCACTGGTGGTGGAAGGGTTAAGTGAGCGGTGTTAGAAAAAACTAAACAATGAAAATAGACCTGATGCAAGCAAATGATCACTTGAAAGGTACTTAATGTGGGCTGATTGCAGCTGTGACCAGTCATTTTTTTTTAAGCATTCTCATTAACCAGAGGAAGAAGCTTAGAATATAATGTTTTCATTTTACTCCTGAGAATACTGGGGTCCAGAGGCACTGAGCACCTTGTCCAAGGTCATACAGCCTGTTAGTCACAGGTCCAGAATGACTCCAAGTTCAAGCCTCTTTTCCTAGAAACGTACTGTCGCTAATCATACGTAGCAGATGCTCACTTGGGTTTTCATTTTGCACACAGGGTTTCAAGATGAAAATCAGATTGTCACATAAAACTGCTGGATCCAGCATGTTTCCAAGGAATACGCACTTACTGGTTTTGCAGCTGCCCCTTTGCACACCCCAGAAAAAGTCAGGATGGAGGGGATGGTTATGAAGTGCTGGTTTCATCAACCTTCAATGGATGGCAAAAGCCAATAGTCCATAATGACAGGAAGAGATTCTAGAAGCCAATCCCAGTAGCTAAGGGAGCCCCAGCCTGGGGAAGAGAAGGGGAGTTCATTCATCTACACTGTAACCTTACCCCTGCTCTAGGCCAGGCTCAGGGCAGGATGCTGGGGTGACAAGATCAGAATGAATGCACTGGCCATGTCTGGGAGCCACATACATTCCATTTGTCTGTCCTCTGATGTGAGTTCTTGAGCATAGCTTGAGCTACAGCTCAGGTACAGCTTGGATCTAGAGGACCCTTGAAGACCTATCCCAGGGGTCTCTAGTCTCATACTGAGCTGTCTTGGAAACTGCCTGGATTCAGAGACCACTAGGGGCTAGGGGACTAGAGCTACTATCTAAGCAGAAATGAGACATTACCATATTGGACAGCATAAATATAGAACATTTTAATCCTCTGAGAGCTCTGTATGACAGTTCTTTCCTGGATTTTCTGCTTCTCTGAGTCATACCAGTTCTTCCAGGTCCTTTAAATGCTTATATGTACAGAGTGATGTGAGTCACTAGTTTCTGGAAGAGCCAGAGTCCCAGTACAATGGCTGCTCCAGATCTGAGATCCTCAGAGGTACAAATGACCACCTGCTAACACAGAGGTCCTTGGAGTTCAGATCCTTAAGCTTTTCAGGTTTCTGTACCAGAAAAAGATACCAAAATCGGGCTAAGGGGAACAGAGTATTAGGGGCCTCAACTTCTGACTCCTTTCTCAGGTTCTTACTAGTTGGTTGATCTTTGGGCATTGCTTTCTTGCCAGGACAAAGAAGCTAAGACCCACGATTACTATGAGGGTTACATGGCACAGTGGATGTGACTGTGCCTGGCCATAAGTACAGATTTCTCACTCATCTCTTCTTGCCGTTCTGGATGCTAATCTCTACTCTACCATGGACAGAAGCCACAGGCCACCTTCTGCTCAGGTACCAGGTAGAGGCTAATCATGGCTATTCCACTCATTCTCTCAATAGATATTTATTATGAAAGTACCAACTGCCTGGCCTCATGTCCTGCATCATAGAGATAGAAAACAAGCCCCTAAGAGGAGGAGCTCAGTCCCATAGGAGAGATTAGTAGGCAAACAGTATTTATATAGCCAGGAGATGAGAAAATGAGAGCACACAGGAGAAAAAGCACAGAGTAGGTGATATTACAGCCAAGACAGGAAGGGTGGATGGAAGTTTACCTGCTCAGCAAGCACATTGAAGATGGCAGGCTAATCAGAGGCAATAGCACATGCAAAACAGGGAGGCTGGGAAACAAAGGTAAATCCAGTTATGAAGGTCCTTGAAAACTGGCCCAAAGAGTTTGACTTGTAGGTGACACAGCACCTCTGAAAGGGAGTTAAATCATCATATTTGAGTTTTGAAAAGATTTCTATAATGCTAGTATGGGATTAGAAGAGGCAGGACTGGAGGAAGAGAGGCCAACCTCAACAAGCTCTACTCTCTCCCTACTTCAGTGTGCTCCAGTTGCAAAGGCCTTCTCTCAGTTCCTTGAGTGACAAAATACTAAGTTTTTTCCTGCCTCGGGGCCTTTGCACTTGCTACTCACTCTTCTCTTGGCTGTTACAGAGCTTCCTTTTTCTCAGCTTTCAGGTGTCAGATCAAGCATTTCTTCCTTTCCCTAATTTCCCAATCTAATTTATGGCTTCCTACATTTTTCTCTTACAGCATCCTGGTTCTTTTCTCTATTTTCATAATTTGGCATTTTATTATTTGTGTTCTGTAATCAATGTCTCTCTTCCCCATTAGAGTGTAAACTGTGAGAATGGGGTCACATCTACCCCACTCAACACTATGTCCCCAGCACCCAGCACAATCCCCAGCACTTAGCACATTCTCGTTAAGTACTGGACGGATGAGACTGAATAGTTGGGATGATGATGGCTTAACCCAGAACAGCAGCAAAACTGAGAAAAGGACACACCACAGGTTTGAGACGAGAATCCAAATTAGTTCCAACTGTATCGAGTTTTGATTATACAACTAGCTGTAAAGAGTAAGCAGGTCAACCACCCTTTTCATCCACCACACCCTCAGTTTTCCTCTCCATTAAAAAACAAAAACAAAAACAAGACACCTCTGCGGCTGGGCAGAACGAATGTCCTCCAAGACAGAAACAAGGCGTGAGCTAAGGCCGAGGTCGAGGTGGTCCAAATAAGGCCAGCTATTCGTTAGGACCACCTGCAAAACATCTGATGGTCCCTGAGGGCGTTAGTCACTGCCCGAGACCGAAGTCCTGACACAAAGCTGACCCCCGTAGGCGAAGAGCCACGATTCTTTGCATCCTGATAAAGCGTCCAGTGAGCAGCAGAAGGTGGGGGGATGATTTAGGGCCGCTAGCATTTGTTACTTTTTTTAAGTTTGCCCATTGCTCAGAGGATCCCTCTAAAAATTGCTTAATCTAAGCTTGGAGAATTCTCAGGACTGCAGGGTGGAAGGGAAATCCAGGCATGGAATAGCTGGGAGGTAGACGAGTAGATACCGGTGCGCAGCGCCACCCGGTGGGGAGGGAAGAGCCAGAGCGGAAGGCCCTCCAGTCCCTCCTCTTCCCGCTCCACCCGCTACTCCCGAGACCCCAGGGAGACGTGAGTGCCGCCGGACCCGAGACCTCCTCGTACTTCATTGCCCAGGGGTCTCTGAGCAAAGTAAGGGCCCGCGCCCCAGCTCGCTTCCCGTGCGTCTAGAGTGCAGGACTCTTTGGTCCAGAAGGTTCCGTCCTCGGGGCGCCTCCTTCCCCAGGCTCTTTCGGCCCCCGGGACGCTGGGCATACGCCGCACCCCTCCAGTTCAACCACCCAGGAAGACCTACGCGCCGCTAGGCTTTCCGGGAAATGTCATTGCCAAAAGCCTTCTGGGAAACAGAGTCAGAAGGCCTGAGCTTTTGCAGCCAATCAGAGCCGGGCTCGGGCCTGCCACGTGACCTCCGCGGTCGGCTGTTCCCGACTTTACCTTTGCGGGAGTCGCGGCACAGAGGGCTTCCGAGCCGTGGACCGGAGCTGCGGCCGCCTGGACTCGGTTCTGGCCCGGCCTCCTCGGCCCCTCAACCGGCCCTCTTAGACAAGCGAAGCGCTGACCGAATATTTGCAGATACTTGAACTTGGCGTGATATCCCGTGACTTGCATGCTCTGTGGGACCTCACCCTGCCCTTCTGCCTTGGCCTCTGCCGCGAACTGAACCACCAGAGTTGGATCAAAGCCTTAGTGAATCAACCATTAATCATTTACTGGGTCGCCTGATGTTTGGGGATCTTTTCCACCACCAGTTCTCACTCCGTCAGCTTATTCTCACCCGTGACTGTGTCGCCACAAAAAGTCCAGGACCCTTCGACGTTCTCGCCGTCGCCCCCTTCCAGTTGCATTTCTTTCCCTACCCAGCCTAGATCCTAGTGTCCTCTGCTGCCTCAAGTCCTGTGTAACAACCCCAAGCGGTGGGTTAATTCAAATGCCTGCTTTGGGTTTGCTAGGCGTTCCCGGAGGGGAAAAATAACATCACCTAACCTCACAGTTTGGTGACACTGTAATCAAGGTCTCAGACTTCAGCTAAGCCCTAAACTCAGTGGATTGGGACAGTATGGGTAAGGAGGTGGGGGAAAAGCTAATAAACTAGAGACGGGGAGTCTGGTATCCAGACTTCTAGTGGGAATACAAGGCTTTCGAAGGGCTGTCTTTGTTGTCTTCCAACTCACCCTCCACCTCATGTTTGTCCTGTAAGAGTATGAGAATGAAATGTAAAGCTGAGTATTGGTTGTGAGAATGCTAGAATGACACGCTGGTAAGAAAGTAGAACATACTCCAAAGACTCTTTAACAGGAATGTTAAGTAACATATAAAGATTGAAATGAAACAAGAAAACAGCAAAGATGCTAAATCGGTGTAAACTGGAAGAGTTAAATGAACCCAGAGACCACATGAGAAAGTCCTTTAAAAAGCATTATGATGGAAAGAGATGGGGTGTTTCTGTTGGAAAGCCAGGCATGGTTTGATAGCCTT
Source organism: Smutsia gigantea (assembly GCA_032199065.1). NCBI lineage: Eukaryota > Metazoa > Chordata > Mammalia > Pholidota > Manidae > Smutsia > Smutsia gigantea. The sequence goes on from JAVSCE010002991.1 coordinate 22,694, forward strand.
CCTGAAATATTAAAAGATTATGCCCAGAAAACTCCCTTGAGAAGTGGTAGGTGTAAAAGAACCCTGGAAATCCGTAAGTTATCTGCCTTCAAAAAAATAATCTTTAAAAAGAGTCTTGTCTTGAGCGGAAAAGGAGATCCACAAAAGATACATTAGGACATTTTAGAGGCCTCATCTGTGCTGCATCTTAAAGGCAGAATCTCGTGCAGCCAGGGCTCCTGCTGTCACACAGGCCATTAAGCAAGCTTTGGATCCCTGGTGGAGGCCATACACAGCCTGACACTTCTCAGAAAGTGTGCTGCCAAGCACTGAAGTGATTTGGTTTGGTTTTGTTCTCTTAAAATGATAATGTTTTATTAATTTATGTCCTTCATTCCTCTATAGCATAGGGTCCATTTGTCATGCAAAAAGTCCATGAAATACCTTAAAGCATATCTGTAGTGTTTGGCATACCATGTGATATTTGATATAATTAAGAAAAACAGCAAACCAGTGTGTTAACAGTTATCTGGAAAAGATACTGCTTTGAAAGCAATCCAGTTTATTATTACATATCAACCTTGCCATCTAATTCTAAATTTAAAGACACGCTGTTTACCAACCGGAAATTACAACTACATTTACATGTGTCTCTGGGGAAAATGCATGCAGAGAATAGCCACATCTTTATATGCAAGGCAAATAGCTGGAAACAAACAAAACAATTCTGGAATCCCACACTGGATATTAATATTTTAGGAGTAGAGCACAAGGTCCCCAAAGAACAAGAAAACCTACATATCATAGAAAAGGAAATCATGTAGCCATTAATTGTCATTAAGGGAGAGCAGTGGATCTCAAACTATTAGTGCAGGACCAGTTGTTCATTTGTTTGTTTTTGATTCAGTGCTCACCAATACTTTTTTTAAATAGGAGTTTATTTCTAGAAAAAAATGAAATTATAATGAGTTATAAAGTATATTTTAATTACTAGATTCAACATACATAAAATCACTATAAAATTGCTATAAAAGTTCCCACTTAGGCTTATTCTTTATTTAGTTCATGGCAGACCAGATCACTAGCCCACACTTGTCTTGGGACCATATTTTTAATAGCACTGAGATAAAGCATCTAAAAATGGAGATCTTACAGAAGCATATCACATTTTACTCCCTGGCTCAAGCTTTTGTTATTTTTATATTATTAACTTTTATTGAAGCCATAATTGTGTACAGTTTAAAAGGTTAGCCGGTACAAAGTTTTAAAAAATAGGAGTCCTCTGCCCTTTCCTTGACCTCCCTACTCCCAATTCCTCTTTCCTTTCCTTCCATGTTTCTGAACAATAAGCATATAATGCTACTTAAGTGACATACTTCATTCTAAGCTACAGATAATGATGAATTTCCATCACCAACCTTAAGAAATAAAGCATTACATTTATGGTGGAAGCTCTGTTTCGCTCTCCCTGATTTCATCCCCTCTGCCAAACCGAAACTGTACTTGGGTTTTATTTGTGTTTATCATTCCATACATGTCTTTTTTTTCTTTTATAAAATAGGTCTATGTTCCCAAATATATATTGTTTCTTCCTGCTTTTAAGTTTTATAGAAATGGTGCAATACTTTCTGAAAAATGTTTTCCTTAACATTATATTTTGAGAATTATCCACAATAATACATACAGCTATGGCTCATTAATTTCCTAGCACAGTATCCCATTATTTGAATTGTTTCCTATTTTTTATTATTACAATGTTGCAGTGAACATTCTTGTAAATGTCTCTTCATATCCAAATGCAAGAACTTATCACATGTACCTATGTCATTCTATGTGATTCATATGCCTAGGAGTGAAATGGGTTAAAGGGCGTATGCATCTTCATGCATCTTTACCTTTAGCTTTACCTACTTGGTCTCCCAAGTGCTTGTACCAAGTCACACTTACTTTAGCAGTGTAGAGTTCTGGTTTCTCCTTGTGACCACCAACATTTGAAATTATCAGACTTTAATTTTCCAAGTCTGATGGATTTTAAATGGTACCTCGTTATGGCTTAGTTTGCATTTCCCCGATTAATAATGAGATTGAACATCTTTTCATATACTTATTGGCCATTCTGGTTTCTTATTCTGTGATTTACCTGTTTTATCTTTTACTTTTCTCTACTGAGCTTTTTTTTTAATTATTGATTTATGTTATTTCTATATTTTGGATTTGAATCCTTTGTCAATTTTGCATTTTTGCCAATATTGTTTCCCAGTCTGGAGTATGTCTTTTTGCGTTTTTAGTGATGTCTTTTGACACTCAGACACTTTTACCTTTAATGGTATTGACTTTATCAGCTTTTTTCTTTACAGGTTGCACTTACTCGTTAAATTTTTGCTCCAATCAAAGATTGTAGGACATGTTTTCATATTTTTTTCTAAAATTTTTATTTTCTTACTAGGTTCTGGAATTCCATTGGATTTTCTTATTTGGTCCAAGAAAGAGTTTCAATTTTGTTATAATTTCCTATATGAATAGCCAGTTACTCATCACCATATTTTTTAATCTGTCTTTTCTCCACTGATCTACAATGCCACTCTGTCATATATCTTTGATGTCCATCTATGTCTGTGTTTCTGGCTCTATATTCTGTTCTAAAGGTCTACATATCTAATCTGGTTCCAATGCCACACTGTCTTAATTGCCTTACTTTATAATAAGTCTCATGTATGTTCTTCACTCCTGTTTTCTGTTTCTTTGTAGTTTTCTTCCATCTCAGAGAATTCCTCAAATTATACTTTAATTCATCTAGAAGGTTTTTTTTCTGCTATCATAGTTTGAATTTTTAAGATCTTTTATTCTCTGGGTATTCCTTTTTATAGCTTACTCTTCTGTTTTCTTAGATATACAACTTAAAAGGTTTAGCATTTTCTTGTGATTTTCTTGTGCTTTCTGCATTCTCAGTTTCCCCCTCTTATGGTTGGTTGGGTGGGTGGTTGATTTATGTCTCTGCTGTCATGTTAGAAGCTCCCCTCTCATGTCAAGTGGTGCTTAACTGTCTGCTCAGATGTTAGAGTAAAGGCACCAAAATGCTGACTTCAAGTCCTGGGTGCATACTCACCTGCCAGTGAGTGGGCTTCACAATAAGGTGATCAGGTGGGGTCCCAGCTGTTTCATTGGGGAAACACCAAATGCCAGCCTCTTGGCCTAATCAATTTCCCCAGAGAGGAATCTTCCATTCTTCCTACCAGAGGGTGTAAGTTTGTCTACCATCACTCTGGCTGCTGAGCAGTAAGAGTGAAGGACAGGAACTTGTCAGGGGTGAGGATTTTGTTGTTCTTGGGTAGTCTTTCATCTAATGCCCAAGCCCGTTCTCACCTGTACCTGGTCCTTCCAAATACAGAACCTTTTAGTTTGACCTTCCTATCTTCTTCTACTGTAGTGGAAAGTGTTCATCTGGCGGTGCAGGCTGGAGTGGAATTCTGGATGTCTCACTGCTCCTCCAAAAGACAGCCAAGGGGTACCTAATGTCTTCAGCCTCACCTCTTTCCCCATCTTCCAGAGTGTTCCAATTGGAGTCCTGTAGCAAGAAGTCCACTTGTTTCTTCTTATTGCACTCCACCTCCCTTTTCTGATTTAAATTTCACCTTTCTCTGCTCTTTTAAATCAGCTACTGCTGACTTTCCAGCTTCTGTAATTTTTTTGACCTCCTCATCTGTTCCCGTGTCTTCTCCAATTCTCTTGTCCCTGTGGATATACACTTTCTTGGTTGTAACTTCTCTACTATCATTTTGAGGCTTTGGAGAGGAGGTGGAAATAAATGCATGTATTTTCAACGTCACTACATTCAAACGCAGAGATGTTAGGAGGTGGACGAGTACCTGAGGGGAGGAGCATCAAGAATTCTGCAGGGCCCCCCTTGATTGTCTATGACAACCTCTGGTTTTCAGAGGCCCCCCTATGGCTAGCCAACTGCCTGCCCCGGCATTAAGTTATGTGGTGAGTAGAGAGGAATTCTCTGCGTATATGTTCAGACCAGTGGTGCTTTTGCAAAAAAAGCGCCAGAGGGAAATGCCATTGAACTGAGGGAAAGGAAGCAGGCCCAGCTGGAGCAGAAATCTATGGAGAAGCATTGGTGGCCAAGATCCAGATGACTCTCACCCACCCCCTTTCTTGAGAGAGTTCATTTCAAGAGGAGACAATATTGGGTGCTCTTGAGGAACAGCCCAGGGTAGCAGAGTTCACAAGCAGCCCCTGGTCAGACTCCAGGTCTCCATGTGTGTGAGACTCCAGGACCTGAGGCTGAGTTCCTGAAGGGAGGAAGAGAGCAGATTTCTCCTCCCCAGTGAGAGGGCCTCTCAAAAGGCCAGGGTTTGATTAACAACAATGAAGGCTACCTCACTTCCAGGCTGGGCCAGGTAGCCACAAGCAGGAGAGCTGTGTCTGAAACACGATGCTAAGTTGCCCCTTACATCTAGCAAACCAACGTCAGACAGGGCAGGTTCTGAAAGAAGACAGTGCAGTCCCCACCTGTACAGCCAGGGCTCTGTGACCTGGGGTGGGGGCATCGTCTCAGAGATGGCCCAAGACGTCCCCATATAGAAGAGGCGCTGAGCAGTGCCACGTATGACTTCTGAGGGCAGATCCCAAGACTTTGTGTGAGGGCTTACCCTTTTCTTCTGATTGTGAGCTCCCTTCAGTCATCCTGAAAAGCAAAGACATGCCTGATAAGGATCAGAAAATGAGAGAAAGCCCTGGAAGAGTAGCTCCTGCCATGGTGAATAAGCATGCTCTGGAATGTTTTCCAGTACCACCAAGCAATTCACCAGCTTACAGCAGACACTGACTGGGTGTCCTATGACTGACTTGAATTCTAACCCTATCTACCTAGAGATAGCAGCAGATCGCACTGGATTAACGGCTCAGTCCCACCAGACTGCCCCCACTTCAGAGGCAAATACTGAATCCAGGTTGTCACCTATGCTTCTGAGAAACTAGCTAGAAATGGGAGGTTCATATGAATTTGTTAAAGCAGCTTGCAGAACTCAGGGAAAGATTTGCTTACATTTACCTGTTTATTATAAAGAATGTTCAAGGATACAGATGCACAGCCCAATGAAGAGATACACAGGGTGAAGCCAGGATGGGTCATGAGCTCGGAGCTTCTGTCTCTGTGGGTCTAGGGTGACCCACCCTTCTGGCACATGGATATGTTCAACCCAGGGGCTCATGAAAACTCCTTGTTCAAGAGTTTTTGTAGAACTTATTCTGTAGCTACCCCCTTTCCTTAGATGAGAGGGTGGGGCTGAAAGGTCTGATCCTGTGATCACTTGGGCGGTCTGCTGACCAGCCCACCCTAAGGCTAGGTCAGGACCCACCCTAAGGCACCTTAGGAGCGTCAACTCAGAGGTGACCGAAAGAGCTTGTTAAAAATAACAAAGGATATTCTTATCACTCAGTAAATTACAAGTGTTATAGGAGCTCCATGCCTGGGACCCTGGTTAGAAACCAAATACATTTCTCCTGACACCACACAGGCAAACACCACATCCTCGGTATAGCTACTTCTGCTTTGTACAGGGCGCCGTTGCTCACATCAGGGAGGAAATTATTCTGCACGCAGCTCCCTCTCCCTTGGAGCTGGTTAAGGGAGGGGGACAGAAAGGCTCCACAGCAGACACTGCTGGAGCGTTGCCCACAGTCCCTCAGCGGCCCGGACTGTTCTGCGGGCCAGCTTTCACTTCCAACAGCCCACACCTCACCTCTTGGAGGAGAGCCTGGGAAGTTATGTCCCCCTAGGGGCCGGCCCTAAGCAAATGACTGGCAGACATGGAGCCAGAGTCCTCCAGTTCCCTTGATCCTGGTGGGCCGATTTTAAGTTATCTCCAGAATTCCCATGAGGGACTGCTCCAGACCTGCCCTCCTGGGGACTCTCTTGCTGCCTTCTCTTTGCCTGGCCTCCTTTCTTTCCAGGAGTGGGTCCCACTTCACTACCCACCCCATCCCTCAACCAGTTTTTTTCTGGGAACACTTCTCAGATAAATAATTTTCCCATGAATCCTCCTCTCCGAATCTGCTGGGAGCTCAATCTAAGACAGCCTCCTATTTCAGAGTCTTCACTGGGTCTAAAGAATGGACAGACTGGGTAAGCCTTTGTTTATAAAGCACAGGATGGATGCTGCAGGTGTGAAAAGGTAGATCTTGACATAAGCAAAAGGCGGGGACTTAAATTGTTTCTCCAAATTAAAGGGAGAGAATTGGGCTGCTATGAGGAACCTGGAGTGGTAAGACGGGGGGAAGCTGGGAGTTTGAGGTGGAGAAGAGGCTGAGGAGCTCGGCAGCAGGAATCCTCTCTACTGCACAGACCTTCGGTAAAGACTGCTATTCACACCAACAGTGAGTGGGCGTGAAGTTCAGGGTAAGGGGAATTGGGTGAAAAGGCTGCTTGGGAGGCGAAGCCGAGTGCAGACCTGAAAAGCAGGGTGAGAAGGCAAGTGATCCTGGAGCTGAACTCATTCGGTGGAAGAACAAGCTCTGAGCCAGAGAAGATGAAGGAAAACATAATCCACCATTAAAGCACCACCCACATGTGCATGTGCGCACACAAACACACACATCCCAATCCACCAAGGAGTGAAAATGGATAAAACACCTCCTTCTCGGAGATCTGAGTAATGTGTGAAATGACAAACTTGGAATCATTGAAGGAAAGGTTCTAAAATCATCCCAAGTATATCCAACGTCAGAACAGCACTTCCCAATTACAGTCTGCAAACTGGCTCCCACAGCCAACAAGAGCTCCGGAAGGTAAGGGGTACAATTAGAAATGATAGGCTAAGGCAATGTGGGTCTTAGAACATGGTACGCTCCGCCCTCCGAGTGACCTGAGCCCTTGCCCTGCTCCCCCCAGTCCGTGGCAGAGCCAGGGGACTTTGCCCCTCTGCCCTGCTCACCCAAGGGCTCAGCAGCCTGTGCTGGCAGCCCTGCCCTTTACCTGCCCTCCCTCTCCTTGGCCCTGCTGCCAGCCTCCTCCCTGTGTGGCCAAGGTCTTCACAGTGGGTGCTCCAGGAGTGAGGCTTCATGTCATTGGGGGCTGGGGACCTGCCTCTGCATCTCCTCCAGTCCTGCCTCTTTCTCCTTTCAAGCCTTAATTCCACAAATATTTATTCACCACATGCTACTCACCAGGAACTGGTATCTTCCTTATGTCTCCAACCGCCTTCCTGTTTCTTTCTCTCTCCCTGACTCCATTCCTGCCTTTTTCCTTCTCCTTTCCCCTCTTTCTCTCTTGACCCATCTTGCAATCCTAGTCTCTTTTAATTAAATTGGCCTGTATCTCTGAAGACAGATGACACAGCAAATTTGACAGTGCTCACAGCAACTGATATGTCACAAAGCAGTGGAAGCTAACAAGCCCATTTCTTTTGCTATTAGGAATAACCTTGTAAGGAATATGACTTGAGAAACTTTATCTACGTCCCTGATTAATTCCTTCAGGAGAGCTCCCTAGGTATAGTATTTTTAGGTCAAAGGTGACAGGCATTTTTAAGCCTTTTGATATGTTTGCGAAGTTATTTTCTCAGCAATATTGCACACACAACTGGACTTTTTAAAGCTCATACCAACCTCAGATTTAAGATGGGGGTCACACGTATTTTTCCAGGGTCCCTGAAGACACTTGTGGGATGGAATATCTCTGCAGATTGGCTGGTTTATAGAGGACATGCTTAATCCCCTTTAGCACACTTAAAATACTCATTTGTTTGTTGATTTGTTTAATACACACCTATATCAAGCGTGTATCAAGTGCTAATAACCACCCTGGACTAGATACTGGTGATGTATAGCTTTGCCAAAAATCACAGGAGATTCCTGACTTCAGGCTAGGCTCAAATTTGGCCCTTGACATTTAAAAAAAATCAACAATAAGATGAAAATTTTTTCACAACATGAAACATAGTGTGATCAAAGATCATTCTCACACCTGTTTTTCCCACCCAGACAGTGGCAAACAGCATTCAGCTGTGGCCTGTATGGCCTTCAGTCTCCCTTGGTTGAGACATCTCCTTTTTTCAAACATCTACATAGCTTTGGATATCCTATAATTTTTAATGACGGCTTGCTAAGGACTGAAATATTTATGTGCCCCCCAAATTTGTATGTTGAAACCTGATGCCCAATGAGCTGGTATTTGGAGGTGGAACCTTTGGAGGCCTCTGGAATGGGATTAGTGCCATTATAATGCCCTTATAAAGAGATCCTAGAGAGTTCCCTCACCCCTTCTGCTATGTGAGGATACAGTGAAAAGACGGTCATCTAGTAACCATGAAGGAGGACCCCACTGGACACCAAATCTGCCAGCAGCTTGATCTTGGACTTCCCAGCCTCCAGAACTGTAAGAAATAAATGTATGTTGTTTATGAGTCACCTAGTCTGTGGCAATTTTTTATGGCAGCCCAAACAGACTAAAACCCAGCTTCAAAAGAGGGAAATGTTTTGACTCCTTTTATTTTCTCCCCTAGGGCAGAATTAATGGGCCTTGGTGCCTGCCCATATTCTTTTCCCTCATCTGAGATGGGGTCAATCCAACAGGTACATGAAAATCCAAGCATTATATTTTCCATTTTTTGCAATATATGCTCACAGATCTTGGTATAACTTGCTTAGTAATCACAATTTTTAGCTATTAGGTGAGCATCAAGGGGTGTTTTTAGGTCCCCAAAGAGGAATTTTATTAAAAGTCTCTCAGAACACTTAGGTGTACTTGGAAGTTCACGGTGTATGTTATTCAGATAATCACATTACAGTATGATAAAATGCTTTTCTGCAGTTGCGCTATAGGAGAGGTAGGATTTGAAGGGGAACTCATAGGAAAATTCCATAACACAACAAGCAAGGACAAGAGAGCTTATTAACTGTGTATTGGTCAGCTACTGCTGCATAATAAACACTGCAATACTCTCAGTGTCAAACAATACATATCTGTAAATTTCTTACTCTGGGGACCAGAGGTTTGCTGGTTGTTGACCTTGATATTGTCTGGGCTGAGACAGGCTTGGCTCCAGGAACTTGAACTTGGTTTAAATCTATTTCATGCAATATTGGACCTCCTTAATTAACACACAGAAATCTGTTGCTTTCCTATACACTAATGATGAACTAACAGAAAGAGAAATCAGAAAAACAATTCCATTCACAATTGCATCAAAAAGAATAAAATACCTAGGAATAAACCTAACGAAGGAAGTGAAAGACCTGTACTCTGAAAACTACAAGACACTCCTAAGAGAAATTAAAGAGGACACTAACAAATGGAAATGCATCCCATGCTCTTGGCTAGGAAGAATAAATATTGTCAAAATGGCTATACTACCTAAAGCAATCTACAGATTCAATGCAATCCCTATCAAACTACCAACAGCTTTCTTCAATGAACTGGAACAAATAATTCTAAAATTCATATGGAACCACAAAAGACCCCGAATAGCCAAATCAATCCTGAGAAGGAGGAATAAAACAGGGGGAATTACACTCCCTGACTTCAAGCTCTACTACAAAGCCACAGTAATCAAGACAATTTGGTATTGGCACAAAAACAGACCCACAGACCAGTGGAACAGAATAGAAAATCCAAACATTAACCCAAACATATACAGTCAATTAATATTTGATAAAAGTGCCTTGGATATACAATGGGGAGATGACAGCCTCTTCAGCAGCTGGTGTTGGAAAAACTGGACAGCTACATGTAAGAGAATGAAACTGGACTACTGTCTAGCCCCACACACAAAGGTAAACTCAAGGTGGATCAAAGACCTGAATGTAAGTCATGAAACCATAAAACTCTTAGAAAAAAACATACGCAAAAATCTCTTGGACATAAACATGAGCAACTTCTTCATGAACATATCTCCCCGGGCAAGGGAAACAAAAGCAAAAATGAACAAGTGGGACTATATCAAGCTGAAAAGCTTCTGTACAGCAAAGGACACCATCAGTAGAACAAAAAGACATCCTACAGTATGGGAGAATATATTCATAAAAAACGTATCTGATAAAGGGTTGACATCCAAAATATATAAAGAACTCATGCACCTTAACAAACAAAAAGCAAATAATCCAATTAAGAAATGGGCAGAGGACATGAATAGACACTTCTCCAAAGAAGAAATTCAGATGGCCAACAGGCACATGAAAAGATGCTCCACATCGCTAATCGTCAGAGAAATGCAGATTAAAACCACAATGAGATATCACCTCACACCAGTGAGGATGGCCAACATCCAAAACACAAACAACAACAAATGTTGGCGAGGATGTGGAGAAAAGGGAACCCTCCTACACTGCTGGTGGGAATGCAAATTAGTTCAACCATTGTGGAAAGCAGTATGGAGGTTCCTCAAAAAACTCAAAATAGAAATACCATTTGACCCAGGAATTCCACTCCTAGGAATTTACCCTAAGAATGCAGCAGCCCAGTTTGAAAAAGACAGATGCACCCCTATGTTTATCGCAGCACTATTTACAATAGCCAAGAAATGGAAGCAACCTAAGTGTCCATCAGTAGATGAATGGATAAAGAAGATGTGGTACATATACACAATGGAATATTATTCAGCCATAAGAAGAAAACAAATCCTACCATTTGCAACAACATGGATGGAGCTAGAGGGTATTATGCTCAGTGAAATAAGCCAAGCCGAAAAAAGACAAGTATCAAATGATTTCACTCATATGTGGAGTATAAGAACAAAGAAAAAATACTGAAGGAACAAAACAGCAGCAGACTCACAGAACCCAAGAACGGACTAATAGTTACCAAATGGAAAGGGACTGGGGAGGATGGGCAGGAAGGGAGGGACAAGGGGGAAAAAGGGGCATTACGATTAGCAGATGTAATGTTGGGGGGCCACGGGGAGGGCTGTACAACTCAGAGAAGACAAGTAGTGATTCTACAGCATCTCACTACGCTGATGGACAGTGACTGTAATGGGGTTGGTGGGGGGGACCTGATGAAGGGGTAGTTTAATAACCGTAATATTGCACATGTCACTGTAGATTAATGATAATAAAATAAATTATATTTAAAAAAAAGAAAAAATATTGGACCTCCTTGCACCAATGCCTACCTGTTTATCATGGCAAAAGACAGGCAAGCTAGATACCAAGCCCAAAAAGCAAGCACATTTTAAGCCTCTGTTCACATCATGTGTACTACCCTGTTGGCCAAAGTAGGGCTTATGGAAAACCCCCAAATCAAGGTCAAGGAAGTACAAGTAGTGAGAAGCAGTGACTATTTGCTGAAGAATCATCTAATCTACCACATGTTGGATTTTGGAGAACAGAGGGATGTTGTTCTAGGGAGAAGTGGGAGGAATGAGTGTTCCATAGAGAGGAACCACATCAGGAAAGGCAGGTAGACAATATATGGCACATTTAGGGAATCATAAGCTGTTGAAAGGACAGAAGCCCAGCACATTTGTGAGAGATGTTGAGTATATAGGAAGCTGAATCAGGAGAGGGAGACAAGAGCCAATATCTCAATGTTGTAGGTAACCCAAAGATCTGGACAGATTCAGGCAAGGTAAGAGGCCTGACCTCCTGTTGCATTTTCAAAGGACTCCTGCCCTGTCTCTTGAAGTCTCTACTTCTTGGGGGGTAAATCCTTCCATCAGTCCTTTGTGTTCTCTAGGTAACCAATATTACCTTCTCCTCACCATCCAAGTGAAGAATTGTACTGACTTTCCTTTTCTCATCACCTCCCATGCTCAGCATAGCATCCAGTAAGTGTTTATTGTATATATCTCAAGATGTGTGAACAACGAGGAATTCTTTTTTCAAAAAAAAATTTTTTTTCTGGTAAGGCATACTTATTGAAAGAATGACACAAAATGTTGAATATGAAAGATGTACCACCTTTCAGCATAAATAACCACCCTTCACACTTTGATAGACAGCCTTCCAGATTATATGCAATGTACTTACTTACATAACTAGAATCATATATTCTATTCTATTGAACCAGCATTTTTACATCAACTCAAAACATAAAACTATCACATCCTTTTAATGGTTGTATTGTATTTTATGGTGTGACTATGTTGGCATTTATTCAATCTCTTCATTTTTACCACTAAAAATAATACTCTGAAGGATATCCTTTTAATACATATTTGCCTACTGGTCTAGTTATTTGTCTAAGCATAAATTGCTGGAAGTAGAATAGTTTGTTCAACTGCATACCGATCTAAACTTTTCATTCATACTGTCAAATCTCTTGCCAGAATGATTGTATCAGTGCATTCCTACATGGTGTTTGAAAGTGGCTTTTCCTCACACACTTGATATCACTGGGTATTTTACACATTGCTAATATGAACGGCTTTATCTCATTGTTATAATTAAGAGATGAATTTTTTATTTCTTTGTGAAAAAAATATTTTTTGAACTCGAATTCTCTCAGCAGAGTTATCAAAAACTGTGAGGATAGAATGCAGATATTTTAGGAGAGAGGGATTATTAATGATAGAAGCAAAAATTAATAAATTAGAAAGCAAAAAATAAATGGACTTGATAAATGAACTTAAGCTGGTTCTTTAAAAATAGAAGGGGGATAAAAGGAAGGAAAGAAAAAACTATCAAGCACAAGCAAAAAATAAGAGATAAGACATAAAAAACACGATGGCAGGTATAGGAAATATGGTTTTTACCTCCACATGTAAAGAATTAAAAATTATTTGAAAATTCCATGTGAAAGTTTATGTTGATATGCCTGAAAATTTAACGTGAAATGAAAGGCTTTCTCTGAAAATATAAGTTCCTAAAATTGAATTTAAAGAACCTATATACCAGAGTATACCAAAATCCATTGATAAAATGAAAAAGGTTATAAATAATCTATGTCTCCAAGTGACAGTGCCCCAGATGGTTTTACAAGTGAGTTCTAAGAAATCTTATTTAAAAATAACATAAACTATACATTTGAACTAACCTAGGAAAAGATAAAGTTTATAATGCAAAAATGCAATGTATTTTTTAACACAAAAACTAGTCACTTACAGATATGAAAGCCTTAAATAAAATATTTGTGAATTAAACCCTGAAGTGGATTAAAAAAAAAACTGTGCACCATGATCAGGTAGTGTTTATTCCAGGAAGAATCATTTGTTCAGCATTCATAAATCTGTGTTGAATCAAGCATTTTGTAATACATCAGATGGTAAAGGGAAAAAGGCATATGATCATTTCAATATGTAATAAAAATGCATTAACTAAAGTGTAATATCTATTTTAGATAATATTGACAGTGACAATGATTATAACAGTGATGATAAATACCTTAATAACCAAAGAACAGAAGGGCCAAGGATGCTGCTTTTTTTTTAATTCAGAAGCCCCAAGCAGTAAACTCAATGGTAAAATATTAAACATTGGAAGTGTTTCCATTAAAGGAGATGCTTACAGTTACTGCTGTTAATCAAGATGTTTCTGAAGTTTCAGAACAGTCCCATTAGTTGAGAAAAAGAAATAAAATGGATACATACTAAAAGAAACAGGAAATTATCTTTATTTACAGGCTGTATCTTTTCTTCCTAGAAAATCCATCAAAACCAACTGAAAATATTATTGAAACTAGTAAAAGAGGTCAATGAAGTAATTCAATATGAGAAATACATAGACAAATCTATGACTTCCTTATATACGAGCAATAATGTAGTTAGTAAATGTAGTAATGAAATTTACAGTTGGTAAGTGTAATGGAAAAAAGATTCCATTTATAATTGCAATAATAATTGTAGAATACCTGTATATGACTATGACAAAAAATATGACTTATATGAAAAAAATTATAAAATATTTCTAAAGAAAAACTAAAATAATTGGAGAGAGAGCCCACATTTCATGGTATAAAGGTGTAAGTTTTCCCTGAATTATTTTATGATTTAACACATATTCAATCAAAATCCCTAGAGGGTTATTTTTGGAACTTAAAGGTTGATTTTAAAGCTGTCTGGAAGAAGGTGTGCATGAAAAAAAAGCCAAGAAATTTTGCATGGGATCATAGTCACCCAGAATAAGGACTACGTTTCCCAATCTCCCTTGCAGCTGGATATGTTCATGTGACTAAGTTTTGACCAATGAAAGTGTTTTGTTGCTGTGTCCAGAAACTTTTCTTAAGATTGACTGCATACATGCATCCTTCCCCTCCTCTAACCCCTTTGTGTATCCTGCCGCTTGAAATATTAAGTATGAAGATGAGGATGTATAGGCTGGACCTTGAGGATGAAGGTCATATTCTAGTAACAGCGAAGCAGAAAGTTGGAAGGAGCCTCGGTTCCAGTGGTTTTCAGGAAAGACAGAAACCACATCAGCTCCAGATTGCCCACATCAGGACCTTAACATGATAAGAGAATGGAACTCTCTTATTTAAGCTACGGCTCTTTTGGTAAATCTAATCCTATTATAATAACCTTTCCTATTTTCCGTATGCTTATATAATTACATTCAGACCTATTTATCACACACACAAGTTTTATATAGATTTCTGTCATTGTTTTGAGGGAGGAAAAAAAACTTCCTTCATCGTGTGTTCCTCAGACCAGACAGCCTTATGAAATATTATATGTGTCAATTAGTAGAGCTCTCATTCATGTTTTTGATGGCTTCAAAAAAAATATTCCCCTATCCTCCTATTACTGGGCATTTGCTTTGTTTCTGATTTTTCATTCACTATTAACAATAAAGTAGTGAACATACGTTCTTGCATACTGGTGTTTCTAAAGGATAGAATCCTCAGAGTAAGCTAGCTAGATGAAGGGTGTATGCATTCTAAATTTTAACAGATGTTACTGGGTTGCTTTCCAGAAAGTCTGCAACACTTACATGCCCATCAGCAGTATATGAGAGCATCATTTCTCCGCATCTCCACCAATAGCACCTTTTCATTTTTTCGCAGTAAAGGGGATGAAAAAATGTAGTTACTTCAATTTGTTTTTCCCAGACTACCAATCAATACCTGCTAATAGAAAATTCCTATCTCTTCTTTTCATTGTTTTCAGTCACAAGTTCTTTTATGGATGATCATTTTCTCCAATTCAAACAAAACTCTACAGGATTCAAAACGAAATTACAAAGAATTGATATATAAATTTTGAGAAAATTAAAATTTTCCTATGAAGCCTTCCTGCCCAAGAACATGGTAAGTTTTCATCAGTTTAGTTCTTTTATGACTTCCAATAAATTTTATAGCTTTTTATTTAGGTTTTTCTATGCCTTTCTTATTAAATTTATTCTTAAATATTCTGAAGGTTTTGGAGCTATTTTAAGTGGAATATTTTCCCATTTCCATTTCTAGGTATTTATTAGTAAAATAGAGAAATTCTATGGAATTTTTTTGGTACCTTTATCTTATAACAAGACACCTTATCAAATTATCACATTCACATAATTTTTTTTTTACTGGAACCGCTTATATTTTCTTGTTAAACAATAGCAGCAGAAAGAAAAGGATAGTTTTAGCTCCTTATGTCCAATGCTTATGTAAATTACTTCTTTTTTTTTCTTTTTTTCTTTTTTTTTTTTTGCATTTCCTAGAACTTCCAAGATGAAGATAAATCATAACAGGAAAATTTTTGTGGATTTTCATTCCCCTCCTTCAACGGCTGGTGCTCCTGAACTTCTACCTTTGGTTGGACCTTTTCACGTTCACTTGAGGGTGAGAATTATGTCTCACTTGCCTGACACTCCATCTCTAGCTCCCAATTTAGGGCTGAGCATATACTGTATGCTTTATAATGAGTCATAAGAAATACATATTTGGTCATTCATATGAACAAATATATATTTACCAGGTATATTTAGTCTTCATCTACAGTTTCTGAAAACACTGCAGAGTCTTAAAGATGAAATGAGTGTTTTTTTGTCATGTTAATGAGAGACTTTTGGACCACCCCCCCACCCAAGGGCAGGGGCTGGCAGCTGAATCAGCCAATGGCCAATAATTTACTTAATTATGACTGAAATGAAGCCCTCACAAAAACCCCTGAAAAGAGCTTACCGCACTTTGCTCTAGGCTCTCTCTGCTCTGCTCTACCCTTCCTGCTTTGCTCGGTTGGACACTGTTCATTGGTTGAAGAGAGCTTCTATGCTTAGGGAACCATAACGCCTCCACATGCCACCAAGCCAGGTCTCAAGCTCCAAGAAGATAGAAGCTTCTTTACTTGGGACCTTGCCCTGTGTCTCTCTTCATCAGCTGTTAACTTGTATTCTTTACAGTATCCTTTATTAAACTGGCAAACTTAAGTGTTTTCCTTTAGTTCTGTGACCTGCTTTACCAAATTAATCGACCCTAAGGGGGAGGTTGTGGGGACCTCCAATCTGTAGCCAGTAAGTAAGAAACAGGGAACTGCAATGGGGGTCTCGAGTCTTGCAGGGTGGAGCCTTTAACCTGGGCAATCTGGTGCTGCATCGGAATTGAGTTTTCTCAGACACCCTGCTGACGTTAAAGAATTGCTTGGTGTAAGTATGTGTGGGAAGACCCCTCCCACATACATACACACATTGGAATCGGGTCTGGGAACCCGAATGGAGTTATACTCTTATAACTGCTGTGTATAATATTGTTATTGTTATACATGTATGCAGAGAAAAAAGACACCATTGCATTTGGTATCAAAGGAGAGGGAATAACACTATAAAAATGAAAATACACATATATTTCAAGAAGGAGGAAGTGGCCAAATGTTAAGTTTCACTAAGATCAAATGAGAACTCAAAAATGAATTTTAGATTTAACAACAGGAAGGTCATTGATGAATTTAGCAATAGTATTTTAGTGGTAGAAGCAGAAGCTATAAGACAGAAATTTTGTAAGTAAGGCTTACCAAGCCTGAGGGAAACTTTTGTGCAAACTTTTCGGGAGTCTGAGCATCGCTAGTTCTTATGGGACACTGAAAACATTTCAGGATGCTAGAGCTTAACGCTGCCCGTGGAAAGCTGAGAGCTGAGCAAGAGCTATACTAAGGACTTTGTGCTTCAGTTGGAGGTCATGGGTAGCTGTGGAAGAACTTTAAAGAGTCGTAGCATTCAATTTGACTTTTAGAAAGATCACTCTTTCTGAAGAAAATAGAGTGCTATTTCTTGAATGCACGCATTTCCCTCCATCCCTATTTGCATTGCCTTTCTTTGGACCACCCTACCCCCCCTCCAACATGTGGATCCTGCACCAACTTCCTGGTCTTTTTCCATCCACCCATTCTAGTCCTTCTTCAATCAAGTCTTCACACCAGTTTCGAAGGTAATCCCTTTGTTTTACTTTTGTTTTGTTTTGTTTTTCAGAGTAACATTTCTTGATTACAAATCTAATCATGCCATTCTTCTGCTTAAAATACATCATTGGGAGTCAGTGAATCACTCTGCTGGATTCTATGCACTCTAGCCTTCCCAGGTGAGCTCCCAAGGGCATCAATATCCACCCCTTGGTTGGTACAATCTTTTTCTGGGGAATGACCTATTTCTGGAGTTTGTAAAGAGAAAGCCCGTTTATGCTCTTGGAAAATAAAACTCAGTGAGGATCCAGTGACCATCCTTTGAGGTTTTGGCGTGCAGATTTCCTCAGAATTGTTTATTCTCCTATCCTGGAGCCAGTGAAAATGGTGCTAAAAGTTCGTAATGGTGCTTATCCCATTCCTCTGCTGAATGTTCCCAACAGGAGGTCCTGATGTCCTTACATTTACTAGGATAGGAGGATGAGTTCTCTGGAAACAGTCTGGTCTATAGATCTGTATCTGAGGAGGGACCCAGGAAGACGTGGATGGGTTTTGGAGAAGAGTTCTTGGAAGACTTCATAGTCACACCAGTTCGAGGCTGAGATTCAATAACAATGGTGACAGTGATGTGGCAAGATGGTTTCTTTTTTATCTTCCATCCTTTTCCTCAAAGCCTAGATCCTCCTGAGGCTAAAATAGTAAAGGTGGTGAGACTTGGTCAGATTCTGAAGAAATTGTGGAGATAGAACTGATGGGATTTGCTGACAAATTGAACATAGAGTGAGAGAAAGAAACATTGATCAATAATGACTCCAAGGTTTTTAGCCTGAGCAATTGTGGAACTGCTATTTACTGACATAAAGCTAACTCCTATAGCTCTAAAATGAGCAAGTTTTGAAGAGGGCTGGACTTTAATTTTGGACATGTTATATTTGAGATGCTACTAGATATCTAAAGGAGGATATCCAGCAGGTGGTTGGATGTATGAGCCAAGAGTTCTTGGCAGAAGCCTGGGTAGAAGATACAAATTTGTGAGCGTTTGAGGCCCTAAGGCTGGATGAGGTCACGAGCAAGTAAGTGGAGATAAGGAAGAGGATCAGGGGAAGATAAGGATGAGCTTGGGGAAGTCCAATGTTTAGATGTAGAAATAAGAAGAACCAACAAAGACTAGAAAGAGCAGTCTTTGAAGTAGAAGGAAAAGTAGAAGAATGCAAAATCATGGAAACTAAGCACAGAATGTGTTTTCAGAAGCAGAGAATCATCCACTGTGCCAAATGCTGCAGCTAGGCTGTATTAATCCCAGAGGAACTAGCTGCTTAATAGAAACAACCCATATCTCAGTGGCATGGACAATATAAGTTTATTTCTCACTCATGTAAAGTATATTTAGCAGCAGAGGGGAAAAATGAAAGGTGGAGTTTGGGAGGAGAAGTGGCTCTCTGTTCCATGATGATAATTAGGGTCGCACATTGACAGAGTCATCTTCATGTGTGGCTTGTAAGGTCACTCAGTATGTCACCATCCAGGTGAGAGATGAGGATGGTGCACAGGAAGTGTACTGGTAAGAGTCTGGCAAGAAATAGAGGGCACACTCAAGATGGGTAACTTGAGAAAGGTTTAATATATGGACTATGTACCAGGTGTGAGCAGGGGCAGAAAAGCTTTTGAAGGATTTCCATAACCCTGAGACAGCTGACAGTGGGAATTGTTAACACCCCAGATCTGAAGGGGCAAGAGAAAGTAATGGTTTGTGGAATTGGTGGGGAGAAAGAACTATGTAGGAGAGATGTCTGCCTGAAGCTTTGGTAGAGGAAAACAGCCAACTCAAACAGCCACACACAGGGAGGGAGCCAGGGGAACAAATACCGTGAACTCACTCTCCTCCTTCCCCTCCAATCTCCTGCAGGCACCTCCCATTCACTCAACCCAACCAGAAATCAGACTCTTCATTGACAAAATCCCTCCTGGGGAGGCTCCCGTGGCACAGAGCAGGGTGGAGAAAGGTGAAGCGTGGATCTGGCAGAGCAGATATGCAGCACAGGACATTTCTGTGAGTCAGGCTTAGAGACTGCATCCATCCCTTCCACCCACAGTCCATTGGCTAGAGCCCAATCAGGTGGCCACATCTAACTACAAATAAGTTCGAGAAAGAGCATCTAGCTAATGCCCAGGAGGAAGAAAGGAGAGATGTAGTGAACAGACAGCCCCTCTCTACCTCACGGTCAAGCAAGATAACTGAGAATTAGCCATCAGACTTAGCAGTATTGAGGCATGAAAGACAGACTGTAGAGTGGTGGCTGTGCAAGCCTGATTGGAGTGGATTCAAGAGAGGAGGGGAGGAGAAGATCTGGAGACAGCAGTTAACAACAGCAACTTCTTTCAGTAAATTTTGCTGAAAGAGAAGCAAAGCAGTAAGGTAGTAGCTGGGAATGTGTGTCCGAGAGGGTTTTGTTTGTTTTTTACAATGAAGAAATAGAAACATGCTTTATGCAAATGGAAACGTTCCACTAGAGAGAAAATACTGATGATGCAGGAAAGAGAAAATTGCATGAGTGATGTCTTTGAGTAAGCAAGAAAGGATGGGATATAGTGATGAGCAAAAGGTTTGCCCTGGAGAAGACCACAGCAATTCATCTACAGCAACAGTGAAGAAAGCAGAAAGTACAGACACAGTCCTAGTAAGGAGTAAATGTGGGGGGGTTTGTTGAAGTTCTTTTCCAATCGCATATATTTTCCCAGTGAAACAAGAAGCAGAATTATCAGTTAAGAGTGAGTCTGGAGGAGGAATTGATGGGGATTTTGAGCGGAAATGGGAGCGTATTGCATGGTTACCTAAGAGAATGTGAGAAATAATACCCAGAAGTGAATCTTCCCAGGGGAGGTAGCCCAATGCTGAGAAAGTCCAGTCTGAGTCCACTTTCCAGGTGAAAGCCTCATTCTTTCTCCACCCTATCTATAAATCTCTCCTTGCCCTAGTCCAGCATCAGAACTGGCTAATAATAATAGGCAGCATTTCCTGAGCATTTACAAAGTCCAAGTACTGCTCTAAACCCTTCACGTATATTTAGTCATAATAACTCTATGAACTCTATTAAAACTACAGATATCAACCTCATTTCATAATGAGGAAACTGAGACACACAGTAAATCATGTAATAGATGCCTGAGCTGAATTCAAACTCAGGCAGTCAGCTCCAGGACTTTGCTCTTGACTTCTTTGCTTATATCTATACACACAAGAAGTGTTTGAGAGTGATAAACACTAGCGGGGGCTGGGCTTGGGAGGAAGAATTAAAATTTTAAAGGTCAAGGGGCTGTGGCCAGTAGGTGGGGTGAGATGCTGTGCTTAGGAGACAGTTGGCGGGGACTTTGCTGAAAGAGGTGTGGCCGTGTGGTGACCCAGAGAGTTTAGGACTAAGGCAGAGTGAATATAAGTAGGACAGGGACTAATTGAAGAGGCTGGAGGGGACACACACGCTCACCATCCTGTGTAGACTACACCAATCAACATACAATGCTTGATTTAATCTTGATTTCACAGTCCTGGGTTTCTGTGTGTGTTTCACTGGCTGACAGAATCTGTTCTGTTTCCATGAGAGGGGGCATGGTGCTGTTATAGTCATAATCATGATTATCACGGTAAAACAGCTCCTAATCAATGAACACTTCATCAATGAATAACTTTATCAGCGAAAAATCCATCAACAGCAAAGAACCGAGTATTATTCCTTGCATTATATCATTCAATGCTTATAATACCTCCGTGAGGTACACACCGCTATTCCCATTTTCAGGTGAGGAAAGTGAGGCCTAGAGAGGTTGAATCACATATCCAAGGTTACTTAGGTAATAAGTGGTGGGATGGGGACCTGAGCCCCAGCCTGTTAGTCAGAAGCCTTAGCTGGCTACACTGTACCAGCTGCCTCTCTATTTTGGGATGAAGTACCAAGAGCCCTAAGGAACCCTCCAGGGCCCCGAGGGCCTCTGGGGCAGGGCCCCTGGGTGAGAGGGACTCCCTTTAATGAAGGCAATTGAGAAACAATCCTCCTCGTTATTTGCCTGTAACAGGGGCTCAGAAAAGCTAATTATCTTCCTGTGAACCAGTTAACTATTCAATTTTCTCCATTTGGGTAATTAATTATCAGAGTCAAGTGCAGGATCCAGCTAATTTTAGAAAGACGCAGCTGTAGGGTCATCTGGGGAACAAGCTCAGCTGAGAAAAGAGGAAGCACAGGCTGTGGCTGGGAGGGAGAGGGGTTGAGAATGGCTCCAGGCTGGCTGCAGTGGAGGGCAAGAAGAGAAGCGTGCCTAAGGCAAGCAGGCTGGCATCAAGGAGAGGCAGTCAGAGTCCTGGGCCCATGGGGCAAGGCTGCCAAGGCAGCTGCCAGCGCCCCTCGGGGTAGGGATGGGGCTTTCAACCACCAGGTGCTGTAACTGCCTCTTCTCTCCCTTTGTGGGACCAGTGGAATCTGTCGTCCCCTAGGTCTTCACATTCTCTTTTGGAGCAAGTGCTTAAAGGTGTTAAGCCACAGTGAGAGGAACGTTAGGTCCCATCTCTGGCTATCTGACACGTGTTAACACCTCTAACATTAAGAGCCAGACATATCTCATACCAAGGAGATTAGGTACTATCACTTCCTGTGCTACAGAAGAGAAAATGGGGGCTCAGAGAAGTGATGTAACTTGTTCAGTCTCTCCTGGTCAGGATATGACAGAAGCTGGGATTTGTGCTCAACTCCTGAGTCCATGCTCTCACTGCCTCTTAAAGTGACATGCTACACCTGCCATTTCTGAGCAGCACCAAGGGGAAGACTTGGGGTATTTGGGACAGCAAAGGTTGGAGGAGCACTTAGTTCACTATATAAAGTTAACTGGGCAAGTATATCAAACCCTAAGCAAGCTCCTTGGAGGAAGGGGTCATTCTCTAAAGCAGGTTTAGAGTTCTTGCTGCTGTGTACTCCCATGCACTCCAGAAGCATCAGAGATTGGAGAAGACCTAGCCCTAGAGTTGTCTCCTGGGCTAGTTGGTGGGGTGAAGGTTGCGGTCGGGTGAGGATGGTGATGGTTTTACTGAGCACTTACTATATGCCAAGAAGTGTAATCATCCCTTTTACATGCCTTCACTCATTTAATCCTTACAGTGATCCCTGGGGTGGTCATTCATATCATTCCCATTGTACAGATAGAGAAATTGAAACACAAAGTTTAGTCCCTTGCCTTTAGGTGAGGAAGCTTAATTCACGTGTAAGCAGTTTGTCTCTTCGGTTTCCCTCCCAGTCAATAAGTCTCAGGCAGAGGGCCTGAGAATGAGCTCCTGAGAAAGCCCCCCAAACCATGGACAGCTCCCCATAGTCCTGTGGTTGGATAGCCAGGTTCCTGAGGCTATATACCCCCTGACGATCACCAGTGTCCACCCATTGTGAAGAGTTCTGCTTTCTTGCATAGGAGAACTCTCTTTGGACTGACTCTTAGGAGTCAGACGCTCTGGCTTGATTTGAGTCCCTGACAAGCCCTGTGGAGTTGGGTGCTGAGCCAGAAATATCCCTCCTTAGGGTTCTGGAGACCCATCTTCTGAGATATAAGAGTTTTCTCCAGGGTGGGCCAGAGAACTGCTCCCCACATCAGCCCAAGAGTCATTTCTCCTGTCCAGCCCTGTTCTTCCTACAACTGTCATTACGTCCCATATCCCATTAATATGAGAGAGCCAGTCCCCTCTGCCTTAGCTTCCCCATCGGTACCTCTGCCATCCCTGCAAAAGCCCAGGGCAAAACTGGACCTCCTCAAATTAGATCCCTCTCCTTTTGCCAGCTCTAATGGGAGTTTCCAAGTTCAAAGCCAGGTTCCCTGGCCCAAGCTGCAGGCCCAGAGCCCCAGCAGGTGCAGCATAGTTGCTAAGCAACATATCCAGATCGCTGTGTGTTCCTGTCACATGATTATTGTTGCTAAGGAGACAAGTCCTCTGGCATCCCAGGACACAGCAAGGCCTAGGCAGCAGTGTGTTACCTGAGGCCCAACGAAAACCTCCCTGTCCCATGTTCCTAACAAGTTGAGTCCCTAGACTGCTGTAGGGAACTACCAGCTTGATCCTTGCCTTTTATCCCAGCACTAGCTCTTAGAAGGTAGTGCCTAAACCGGAGTCTTGGTCACTCACTGGGCACCCATGGAATCCAGTTCTTTGGAATGGTGGTAGTGAAGGTGGCTTTAGAGGGATGTATTAATACACCAGGGTTCAGAAGACAATCTCATACCCCCAATTCTCCAACTTGTATCCACAGATTCTATTATAGAGGCAGAATGCAAAAGACTTGAATTGGAGGATGGGAAAGCTAGGAGGGGTTGTGGACAAGAGAACTTTCATAGCTGGTCCCAGTAACATAGCAGCAAGAGAACCAGGTATTGGGCTTTGTCCCCAGTACCAACACCCCACACCTGTAGCTCAAACAATTGGGAGGGTGGGTGCTCTCTCAGGGGGTGTCAAAATCTCCCTGGAGGCCCTGATTCCCTGGATTCTTTAACCAGAATTCTTGGGCGTCCCTAGCCAGGACTGGCCCAGAAATGAGATGGAAATGAGGAAATGTCTCTCTGAAGGACAAAAAGAGAAAGAGATGGACAATATGAGAGAAAATGTGAGCAAATCTGAGCAGCAATGAGAAGACGCAAGAGCTGAACAATAAGAATTCCAAAAATAAGGAACAGAGAGAACAGGTGAAGGGAAATTATCAAAGAAATAATAGAAATATATTGACAATAATGGAAATATCCCAGAAAAGACAGGCATGAATTTCTAGATTCATAGATTCCAAAGAGAGACCAAAACAAACTGAAAATATTTCTAACCCCAATCACATCTTTGGAAAGCATCAGATGACTTGTGACCAAGAAAAGACCTTAAAAGCTTCCAAGACTAAAAACAGTTTGCAGAGATAATGTAAAAAATCACAGTGGTATCAGACTTCTCAAGTACACGAAAGAAGACCATGCAGCAATGTCCTCTAAATAGCCAAGGAAAATTATTGCACTCTTTCTATTATAGCTGTTTTCATCTCCAAGACCTCTTTTTTGATCTGACTGATCCCCCTTTTAGAACACCCTGTCCTTTTTTCATGGGTGCTCTGTCTAATCTTATCTTCTCTATCGTCTCTATTTCCTTCAAAGTGCATTGTTACATAGCCAGTGTGAGTATCTTTCACACTGGAGGCTTTCCTCAAATGTTTGGGGATGTTGATGGTTAGTTGAATGTTTAGGTTTAGGTTTAGAAGCTTGGTCTGATCATACTTAAGAGTAAAGTGTCAGAAAACTAATCAGAAGCTCTTTGCACTTGGCTTAGGCATGTGGTTTGTGCACTTCGCTGGAAGGTGATCCCCCAGGATCCATTCGTTAGATCTTCTTAAGATGGTCAGATTCCACAGAGAGAAGGATTATCCATTTTCCTCCTAGAGTGTCTGACCCTGGCTACCAGCATTCTAGCAGCCACAGGAGAAAAGGGTAGCACTTCAACATTCAATATGCAAACTCACACCTAATTCCCCAGTTTTCAGTAGGGAGCACCCTTGCTGTCACTTGTACTTGACATCTCCAAATCCAGAAGCCTTCTTTTACCTTCTCCAGGAAATAAACCTGCAATCTTCTGCTGGGGTTGTGGAGGAGACTGGGGGTCTGCATCTTACATGCAGACTGTATATCAGCCTTTCTGCTGTAGCCCCAGCCAGCGGTGCTAAGAGTCCCTGAGCTTTTAGTGGTTTCTGCTGTGAAAACAGGTGGCTGTTGCTTGGCATTTCCCATGGCCAGTTTAGGATTCGGCTTTCTGAGTCTCCTAAATCAGCCACCTTTCATTCATCTGCTTGCCAGCTTCTAAAATTTTATTACTGCTTGAGGATATTGTCTCCTCTCCCACCCTGTCTTTGTAGATGTGAACCATCTAAAATTTCCTGCACTATTATTTTAGTAGGGTTTGGGGAAAGAAGGTTAGTAATCAGTTGCACTTGTTCAATCTGCCATCTTGAACCAGAGGTCTTTATGTTGATTAATAACCAGGACCGAAGCATGTGCATCCAGACTGCCTGGATTTGAATGCTGGCTTTGGCATTCTGGGTCTTGCACATACTAGCTGCTTAATCATAGATAAGTTACAGAAACTCTGTGTCTCAGTTTCCTCATCTGTAAAATGGGGATGATAATGGTACACGCTTTGCTTGACTATTGTGAGTTCTTAGAATAGTGCCTAACACATAGTAAACCATTTTATCCGAGCTGATGATGATGAAAATGATACCGTGTTTGCTCTGTGCCAGCACTGTGGCAAGGGCAGTGGGACTGGGGGAAACCAAGATGAACTTCCATTGCGCTTACCATGTGCACTTACCATGTGCGCTTCCATTCTTTTCCAGCCCCCAAAACTGGTATGACCAGTTTTCTCACTCTGGTCTATACCATGTAAATTAAATATGTGCCCTAAGTAAATTACAAGCAGGTGCAAGTTCTAGTTGTGCAAATATACCTGGCAACAATGTAAATAGAGTATCCAAATGAACTGGAGGCCAGCCCTTTTGCAAGGCAGTTGTTTTCCAGTATGGTTGAATCTCTTCTGTTTAAGTATAATGGCAGCAAGCATCATTTCCCAAATGACTTTCACATTTATTTCTGAACATTCAAGTCATGTCTGCCTTGCTTTGTGGGGCAAATGATACCATGTGGACAAAGGAAACGGCACATGCTTGGGGCAGTGTCCCCCACCCACCCCAATGGCTGAAGCAAAGTCTCCTCCCCTTTTCAGTGAGCTTCCTATGAGTTTCGTTTCTTCTGGCAGCTTGGCTTTCATCTTCCTCCCTCTGCTCTTTGTCCCGCTGAGCAGGCAGCAAACCTCCAGGTTCTGTGATCCTGCTGCTCAGCTTTAAAACAAAAAACAAAAGCAAAAAAAAAAAATCTCTGTTGCAGTTTGTGAACTTCCCTGCTGGAAGGCGTATGCCATCAGCTTTTGTGAAAGTAGCTATTTCTAAGGTTTTGAAATGGTGGAGGAAAAAAATTGAGAAGGGAAAGAGAAAAACAAACAGAAGGAAGAGAAGAAGCATGGAGAAAGAGAAGGAAAGTGGGGAGGGGGGAAGCCAGGCCAAGCCGGGCACTCAGCTTTTCAGGAACGGGGCTTCTTTAACAGGAGTGCGTGTACCAGCCAAGACCTGCCCCGTGCGGATCCACCACCACCTGAAGATGCTCAACATTTTAAAAGTGGTAACAACTGAGCTAGTCCCTGAAGATGCAGTTACTCAGATGTTATTAGTGTTTCCATGCCCTACCACTCCCTCTGCTTGGAGTATTCCCCATCTATAATCTGTATTTTGATGGCTCTTGTCTCCAGCTTCAAACACAAAACTCTACTTCCAGGTAAGAATTTCGCAGTGGGTGATTCAGGGTCCCAGAGGTGGCTCACACGTGTTTATAAGCCAGATTATGAGGAGGTTATTCCGAGGTAATCTGCAGGTAGATTCTTCCTTGGCTCCAGCCCCCCTCCAGTGGGTACAGCTACATCACTTCCTCCAGACACTGCCACTGATGCCAGGATGCACTCGAGCATCAAGGTGTGCCATCAGAACCGACAGAAGACCAGCAGCTGTACTGTGCATGAAGAGAGGGCTTTACAAAGACTCCAGGGTAGTAACTCTTCTAGTTTTTCCATTTACAGTATGTTTTCAGAGTTCGGAATTTCTTTCTCTCTCTGCTCCACCTCCTACTGTCCCTTCATCCGCCTCCTCTTTCTCTCTTCCCCACGCTGCTTTAAGATTCAGATATGTGCCCTTTGGACACAAATCTAAGGGGAAGGAACCTCTCTGAACTCCGTATTGCCTAGAATGAGGGCCTCACTCACTAGGTCAACTTTTCTGGTTCCCTCTTTGTTTAGAGTGAGTTTTTCCCAGGAAGTCCCTCACAGCCTCACACCCATAGATGCCTGGTCGGCAAACTTAACAGTTCTGTAGTGACATAACAGGATGTGTCTACGCCCCACGCATAAGGTATACATGTGTCTACACCCTACACATGGATACAGCTTAAACCAGACTGGCATCCCTGCTATCCTTCTGAATATTTTTGCAATCTTTATGCAGTAAATCTTTTGCAATCCCTTTCATGAACATCTGCCTTTACTCACTGATTCCAGCTTACAAAGTGAAGATACAATTCTTGTATTAATCAAGGTCCTTGGGTGCTTCTTCAGAGTTTGGCTTCCAGGGACAATGATAAAACATGCTACATATCTCTGTGCTGATGAGCTCGGAGTACAAACAAAAGCTATTCTAACACCCCAGGAACTAAGTAGGCTCTGTCCCTGTCTTGTGCTTTAGTCTCCTGTGTGGGGGTCTGGCCCCAACTCCCATCAACGCCCAGAACTGACCGGTTCTGAGGAATCCCCTGTCAGGCCCCAAGTTACACGGACGCAGGCAGCTGTCTTTTGCTCAAAGGTAGAAACAAGTCCATATGGATCATCTGGTTCCCTGCCATTGTCTCCAGCTACAGCGACTCACCCTCAGATTGGCCTCCATTTTGGTTCTTGGTTAATTTGTTGGCTGGAGAGGGAGATTCTCCTGCTTCCTTTTGGGACCACCTTTTCACATCCTACTCCTTCTTTTCACTGTGGCCCAGGGTGCAAATAATACAGCTCTCTACCTGCTCTCTCTTTGTGGGTGGGGGGGGGGGACTTCTCCACCTGCATTGCATTTGGCCTTGGGGTCTTGCTGTCTGGGGGCAATGAGGAGCCCTTACTGGTGCTGAGCCAATTGAGCCCTTCACCTACCTTCCTGGGTTTTGCATCTTGAACAGAATGATCCAAGGACAACAGTGATTACTATGTAACATTGAAAAGGTACTAGTGGTTACCAAGGGGGAGGGTTGGGGGTGCGTTGGGGGAAGGGGAAGGGAAGAAAGGGGCACACTAATTTGCAATCACAGTATAAGTTGGTCATGGAGATAGTAGTACATCATGGAGAATATAGTCAATAACCATTGACTGTAACATCTGTAACATCTTACTATGTTGATAGTAACTGCACTAGAGGAGGTTAGGATTTATTAATATGGGTAACTGTTCACCACTGTGTTGTATATTTGAAACCAACATAAGATTCTGTACCAGCAATACATAAATTTAAAAAAGAGCCCCCTTGGCTTAACGACAAGGTAGAAAACATTTGGGCAATGTATAATATGATATATAGGTACTAATTTGTTTGTCTATGTTAGATCCATGGTATCTACTTTAGATTAAGTAGTTTTAGGACTTTTATAAAGTTTCATATACACTATAACACAATATTTGAATGATTATATTAAAGAATTGATCTTTTAAAAAGTGATTACTATGTAGTATAGTTACTCTAATAAAGCTTCCTAAAGAGACTCCTGATTTCTTCTCCCTAGATTTGCCTGGAGTTGCCTTTGTTCCCAATCGTTCCAAAAGCTGACTATTCTGCTGTTTTTACAATTCTCTGAATTTTTCTGTAGTGTTCCAGTAAATCCGTTTGATATTTGACTTAGCCCAAGTCCCTATCTGTTGCTTGCAACCAAAGAACGTTACCTGATTGCACAGGGATGGGCCTGTCTCCATCACCCCCTTGAATGTCCTTTCCCTGAACCTGTTCATTTCAGGGCCAGGAAAGCTCAGGCTTAGGCACTCTGCACCCCTCTCCACCCCAACCTACCTACAACTCCCAGGCAAACTTCAGCTTCCAATTCTTTGTTACCTTCTTTCAGAAAGTGGCCATCCTCAGTTTAAAAAACAAAAATGTTCCATCCATGATCCTTCTCCATTAATATTACATTGAGGAGGGCTCAACCAGGCAAACAGAGGCATTCTAAGTATTTAAAAGAGAGGGAATTTAATGCAGAGAATATGGTTACATGAGTTGATGGAGGAATTGATAGCCAAAAAGGACAACAAAGCAACTCAGGACTTCACCCTGAATTGGTGGTGGAAACCACTCCCCCTTGTAGGCTGGAGGGACAAAAGAAGCAGCTGGTGAGACTGGAACCCAGGGTTTAGAGTCTCTGGGGGAAGCTGCGACCATGGTAGGCATGTCTGATGAGAGCTGGAGTCACAGAGAAGACACAGAAGATGCAGCCCATGGCAGAGACAGGGAGAAGCACCTGGAGTCTCCTCTCCTCCTGTTCTCCAATCTTCTGCCAGTACCTCCCATGCTCAACCCAGGGGTAACCCAGATGACAGAGGAGCCTGAGAAGGGAGTGGTGGGGTCAGCCCCACTGTGACCTGAAGCAAAGCAAAGCAGGGGAAGGCCTAGGAATGGATCTGACAGCAAACAGACCTTGGACAGCACATGGTTCATTATTTAAATTACATTTGTTTGAGTATTATTTAATTTTTTGAACTAAATGAATTTAGCAGTTAAATAGCACTTAATAAGTGTATATCAATGTTCAAAATGTATGCACTATCTATGGCATCTCACTGCGCTGATGGACAGTGACTGTAATGGGGTTGGGGGGGGAACCTGATGAAGGGGGTAGTGTAATCACCATAATATTACTCATTTAATTGTAGATTAATGATATCAAAATAAACTTATTAAAAAAATGTATGCACTATTTTGATTCCTTATTGAGTACAGGTATCGCACAAAACAAAATAATGAAGTCTTCTTTTCTAGAAAAAGCTCTGTATCTCAACCAAGTTCTTGACACAGTTCATAAGCCTGTTGCTTTCTTTGCTGTTCATACTGGGAACACTTTCTTTGACTCATAAATCTGTAAAGAAAGAATATAGTAACCCCCGCCAACAAGGGCAGTTTGAGGGGCAGATGCAGCGAGCGCCCCGTGGCCCCATACCTCCAGGCCCTGGAGAAGCCAGAGAAGAGGGCAGTTTCCATCTGGGAGCTTAGTAACACAAATCACTCAACCCCTCTCCCCCACTCCCCACCTGCCTTCTCAAGCTTATTTCCTGGCTGCCAATGAGAATAAGACAGGCTGGCCCCACATCAGAGCCAGGAGAAACGGGAGTGGCCCAATGACCGTGACAACAGCACAATGACAAAACAGGATTCTTTTTCTTATACAAGGAGTTGTTAGAATGTGTATAAACATTTTGTTAGGCGATTTATTGTAATTTAGTTTTACAATTTTAACTATAAAAGCAGTACAAGTATGTGATCGGAGCACTCAAATTGTATCAGTCTGTGCTGCACTAAAGCGAGGCTCCAGCATTCTGGACTGGCTTACATAATTCTGAGAAAGAGGTTCTGGTGCAGTGTTTAGGCTTAGTCTCCCTAAAAGCAGTGCAGGCTGTCTCTCTGCAGTCATAAAGATATGGTGAGCTTGGGAATGGAAGAGGGAAGGCAAGACATTGGGACAGGGCACTGAGAAAATCCTTGGAGTTTGTTACATAAATGGTAAAGGAAAAACCTGCTTTCCAGAGGTTGAGTGATTTGTGTTACTAAGCTCCCAGATGGACACTGTCCTCTTCTCTGGCTTCTCCAGGGCCTGGAGGTATGGGGACACTGGGCACTGCATCTGCCAAACTGCCCATATTGGGGGATTACTATATTCTTTCACTCTACAAATTTATGAATCATCTTCCCAGGGTCTCAGGATTCTGGGATCCAGCGTCCTAGCTGGCACAGAGTCTAGCCCTGCTTTCTAGAGGGATTGCTAAGCCTAAATCTCCTCTTGTAGTCTGTCTGGGTGTAGATGTGCTTGCCCAGGGGCCTCTCTTATAATGAACTTCCCAGAGGAGTACTCCACATGGATCTTCCATAGACAATTAAAACAATGTGTCAATGCATGAATTTGTTAATCTATACCTCAGACCTATTCATCCAGTCTTTCATATCTCAGGTGAGGGTACTGCCGGCTAGCCATTCGTGCATCCACATAAAGAACCAGGAAATCATCCCTGGTACGTTGCTCCCCCTACCAGCATCATTACACCCTTACCAGCATCTAATTTAGTATCCTAAGCATCCCATGAATCTGGCCACGCCTCTCCATCCCCACCACTACAGTTCAGGCCACCTGTTATCTAGCATTTGAACTACATAGTCACCCCCTAATGATGGTTTTCCACAGTGTGGTCAGTCATTCCTATTACAGTTGTTGACCGAGCATCTGTGTGTTAGGTTCTGGTGATACAGTGGTAAGTTAAACAAAGTCCTTGTCCACACAGAACTACATTCTTACAAAAGTCCATTGTCTTTCCTAAAGTACAAATATCATTGTATCAGTCCCCAACTTAAAATATATCAATGGCATCCCACTGCCCTCAGCATAAAATGCCAGCTCTCTGATACGCTCTTCTCTCTAGCTCATCTCACTCCACGATCCCTTTTTGTTTGTCTTCCCAGCCATGTGGAATCAGCTTCAGTTCCTTAAATGCCCCAATCCTTTGCATAGCCTGGAACATCCCTCCCTTCCATGGCTTTGCCTGGCTAACATCTACTCACCCTTCAGGTCTCAGCTTAGAGTTCTCTTGACTGGGACTGCCAAATGAAATGAGTTAAGCCATGTTGAGGAAAACAGAATTTGGAGGAGGCCCAGGATTCTTCTTCAAGACCTGAAACCTATCCTGTCCCAACCACTACTGTCCTTCCCTTCTCCCCGAGTCTTTGAGAGAAATATATACTCAGAGAACAAGGCCAGACAAATACATACTTTCTTTATCTGAGGGGCTGGCCTCTCATTGTGCTGGACTGAAAAATGTGGAGGATTCCTTTGACTTGGGCTGGAGTGAGACAGAAGAGGACATTGACCATTTCTGGCTCAGCGTCTGAGCATACATACTATTTGGAGGAAATGAGAGCCTAGAACATTGGAGGGGCTGGTCCTGTGGCAGCCATACTGGCAGAAATGAAATGACCTAACTTAACTGTCCCTGTGGTTGGATCTTAGCTGGCTTTTCTGAGGCCAGTTTTCCAGCCTTCCTATCAGTTCAATGAGTTTTTTGATATTCTTCCAATAACCTCTTTCTCTTTCAGATCACTGGATACAGTCTCAGTTGTCGGAAACCAGAAACCCTGAATGTTTAAATATCATTTTTATCCTGTCCCCGCCATGGGGCCCACCCTCACTCCCCACTCCCCTGGAGCAAAATGGCAAGCCCTAGGACAAACATACAGAGCAAATAAAGAGGTCCTAAGTTCCACGGCAGATCTTGACTTATCCACCCACCCCAGGCTTTCCTGGAGGGGCTGGAAACACAGATCCTATGTGGGAACAGACTCAGGCCGTTTCCCTTCTCAGCCACATGGGAGAAGAGGGGGAATTTCTGAAAAGAACTAATCATAAAGGAGGGAGATTCACCCTTGGCCCTGTGGCCGAGTTAGTATCCTGGCTCTTGGCCCAACCACACTGGCATGCCTCCGGCTTGGAGGCAGAGCCAGGGAGAGAGGATCTGCGCCTCTCACTGGAGTCCAGCAGCTGTGGAAGAACAGAAAATGTTTGTTGTCTTTCCAGGCATCCCGTGGTACCCTGAGAAATGGGCACCATTGCTCACTGCCTCTGTCACTTCACCATGCTCATGATTAAATCCTTTCCCTCTATACATCTACCTCTTGGCTTCTCCCTCTGGTGAGTGTATGGATTTATCTTACTTCTCCCACTTTTACCCTCTCAGGATCTAGCTTCTTGCCATGCTCCTTCTGTGTGCCCTGTGGCCTCTTCTGCCTGGTGACTTTGCTGCCTCACTGCTTCTGCTCACTGCCTTTTCTAAACATTTCTCTCAACTTCCCGGCCACTCTGCTGTTTCAGTTTATCTCTCAGATCGAACTTCGCAAAAGTTGGTGTGTTTAGATCTGTAGGTCACTACTCAGACAGAGTCCTGCACAAGGCCAAGAGCCTATGGCCACTTTGCTCAGAAAGGCTAACAATGTGGCCAACACAGAGAGCTAAATGGCTTCCACTCTAATCCAACCCCTCAGTCTCAGCTTGTACAAACCTGAGCATGTCGTCTTCACTCTCAGGTCTGTCCCATCTCCTGTGTTCCTGAACTTGGTGGAAGTTCTGCTGTTCTGCTCTGGCGATCTGGTCTTCAAAATGCAGTCCTCTCTTGTATCCTACCTCCCCAGCTTTATCTCTGTGCCACAGCCATCTGAACTTCTCAATATGTATGCTTAAAATGAAACCTGCTCCCACAGCCCTCTGGCCAATGAGTTCTCCCTTCAACCACATGCCACACAAGGGGACTTTATTTGGACTTCTCTGTCTCTCCTTGTATTTTCTTTTCTCTGTAAGAGCCCAGTTTGGAATGCTTTAACATCTTCATCCTCTGGACCATGAACCCTCCAGGGCAGGAATGATGACTTAGTAGTATTTGGGGCTGGCCCAGAGCAGAAGTCATTGAGTATCTGAAGACCAACTCAAACATTCTTCCCCTAGAGCAGGGACACACAGTCCCCCTGATCCAGCAGCTCATCTTGACTATGTGTGCAAAATAAGGGTCTTGGAGACAGACCGGTGGGTCCCATGGTCCTTCCCCTGTGTGGGAGACTGCTTGAGTGTGACTGGCTCTGCAGCCCTGGGCCTGAGAGCACTTTTCTCCAAGGGGTGGCAGTGGAGAGGACACAGCTGTGATCTAGGTGGTCCTTTGCCTGGCCTGCCTGGGGCTGGAGGCTGCCTAGCTGCTCTAAGTGTCTCTCTGTGGAATGAGCTAGTTTCTTCTTGCTCTGATGCTTTTACTCGTGGTGCTGCAGGACTCCTGGCCCGGGAGTGACTCAGCTCATTTGCCTTCTGACATGCTTGAAGTGGTGTAGCAGGGGGAAGATGGGAGGGGGTCAAGTTGGAACCTAAGTTTGAGTTTTATGGTCATGAGGAGACCTGGCCTTATGCCCATAAGACCATGGCGAGGGCCAGAGGGGTAGGGCCTGATCCTGAACTTACCCCAGGAATATCACCCAGGCTGGGAACTCGGCCAGCTCAGGAAGGATTTAAGAGGCTGCAGGTTCTCAGTAGAACCCAGGCTCTGAGACTCTCCCACCAGGTAGCCAGAATCATAGTGGGAGGCCAGCTGGCAGGTGATACAAAGCAAGAGGTACCTCAGACCTTCATAGCAATATTGAGACAGAAACCAGTCTTCATAGAAAGTTGGAGAAGCAAGCACATTACTCAAAGGAACAAATCCAGAGTGAGATCTGAAGTACAGCCCAGCCCTGAGAGTGTGGTGCAGGCTGGGTGGCGATGAGAGAACTCAGGCTCTGAAGCACCATGACCCACTCATCCCCCCCACTGTGCACTGGACATGCAGAAATGTCTGGAGGGAGTCCCTCTTTGAGTTTCGTGGGGAACCCAGACCAATAAACTCTAGTAAAACTCTGTCAAGTCTATGGCACAGGTCAGCACAGGGACTGTGGAGTGCAGAGAATGAGGACTTAACTGCCTTTTTGGAAAGTGGGTCTCGAGGTCCTTCACAGTGGACAGAGGATCTGGGGGCCCTTCACAGTGGAGGGGAGGGTCTGGAGGTCCTTCACAGTATAGGTGAACTGGTACTTGAAGGATGTAAAAGCATATACTAGGCAGAAAAGAGAAGCCTATGTACTGGCATGGAGGGATGTCACAGCGAAGCCTGTGGGGCATTATCCGTGATTGGATAGGACCATTGCACTGGTCCATAGGAGAATATGGCAGCAAATGTTGGGGATGTTGACAGGAGGCAGAAGAAAGGGCTGTCCTCCTGGTTATGATTTTGGTGATCCTACCTACTAGCAAATACGGATTCTCACTCCACAGCTCTAGCATCTGACCCAATCAAATTACAAATCTACCTCTTAAGGAGAGATGAGTGATAGCTTGCTCATGCTTAGTATAGGTTCCTTTCTTCTTTTAAGTATAGGAGTCTGACTTGGCCTGGCTTCACAGGAATGAGGCAAGAAGGGGAGGGAATTGCAACTCAGTGGGCACTCAGGTGGCCAGAACTGAACCCCAAACACACCCAGTGATGGAACAGAGATGTACGACTAGTGTTAGTCTACTCATGACTTCTGCCCAGGTGTTGGGTCAGGAATGAGTTGGGGCTAACCCTGCAGCTGGGTCCCCACGTGTTGTAACAAGGTAGGGATTAGGTGATGGTCAGATGAGCTGGGAGCCTTTTGGGAAGGCACTTACATGACTGAGGAAAAAGCCCAGCTTTAGGTTCAGAGTTCAAATAGTCTTACTAGCTATGTGTCCTTGAGCAAGTTACCAAGTCTTTCTGAGCCACTGGGTTCTCAGCTGTGGAATAGGGATTATAGCTCCTGTTTCCTAGGATTGTTGTGAAGGTAAATGAGATCATTTATGTGAAAGAATCTGGCCCGCAGTGGATGATTGGTTAAAGGGAATTCTTTTCTGTCTCTCCCCCATGACCCTGAAGCTCAGGGAAGGGGGACATAGACTTTATTCAATATGTATAAAGGGTTAATATCTGAATATATAAAGAGCTCTTTTAAATCAATAAAACAAAGAATACTCCAATAGAAGAAGGCAAAATACAGAAGAAGCAATTAATAAAGGAAAATGTTTTAATAGCTACTAATTATATACAAATGTAATAACAATATAAACAAATATACAGCCATATATACATGCCTCATTAACAAAAAAGGTGAATTATAACAATAAAATATCATTTCCACTTAGTTTGACAGAATTTATAAAGCGATTTACTCATAATCACAGTGTGCTTCCTTTCACAATTTATTACCACTTGTATTCTTTTTCTGTGAACTACCTATTCACACCTTCTGCCAGTTTTTCAGAGGGAGTGTTTCCCTTTTTCTTATTGGTTCATAAGAGTTCTTTATATATTAGATTTTAACCTTTTGGTTGCCATAAGTGTTACAAATATTTTTCTAGTGCGTAATTTGTCTTTTGACTTGTTTATGGTATTTTTGGTAGTATAGAAGCTTAACATTTTTTAAGTGGTCAAAATCATCAATGAATGCCTTTCCTTTTTAGCTCAGCAAAGAGGATAACATTTCACAATACACAGCATGGGAAAGGCTATCACTAATATGAGACTGCTGGCTTGGGGTAGCCTCAACTGAACTGCTTTACATTTAGATCTTCTAAGTCCCACTGCTCTGGCTCTAAGTTTCTTATTACATAGTCTTCCTATGAGGACCTGGCTTCCCACATAGGTGTGAGCCCAGGGAGAAAATGAACTGATTACACAGACCTGAGTATCCTAATCCTCTCAAAAGTTGTAATTCTCATTGAAAATTAATTGATTCTGCTCTGGTTAATACATTGATGTAGTGAGTTTGGTTAGTGTGAATCTGCCCTAGAGGTGACTCTGTTCTCAGTGCAGACAAAATCAGGTTGCTGAGCTACATGCCTAAGAATCAGACTCTGGGTTGTGTTAACTCATCTAGACCTTTTTGAGAAATTTCAGGCTTGCCACCTTTTCTTAGAGATAATCCCTAACATTTCCATGGCTATGCAACTACCTTTCTCAATAATAAGTGGTGAAGTGAATATGCCAGGCACCCTATAACTAATAATAATTAATAATTACACCTTCCCCCTAAGTAAGCACTTTTTTTAATGTCTGGTACTGTTCTTGGCATTTTTAATTGACTATTTAATAGCCATAACATTTATATGACATAAACAATATTAGTTTCTGGTTTAAAGATGACTAAAAAGGGGTCCAGAGAGATGGAGTAACTTGGCCAACGTTACAAATCAGAAAGTGGGGCTGCCAGTATGTGAATCCTCAACTGTCTGCTTTCCTCTGTGCTTGTGACTATATAGTTGATTACTATCCTGTCGTGAAATCTCCCTTGAGCTTAGAGTTCTTCTCTGTTATCTACTTCTTCCACTAACTATACCAGAAGTTAGTCGCTAATATTTTTCCACTGATTTCTTCATTTCTTTCTAAATTCTCAAATGTCCAGCCCTACATCATGCACAGGAGTACCCTGTGGACAATACACATCCCTCTTCCCCGAGACTATGGGCCTCCATTCTTCCACTAGCTTCATGGCTGCTGCATTGAATTTAAAAGATAAAGGGCTTCTTGTGCATTGTCTTCCAGCCAGAGGCAGCCATAGGCTGACACATTCCATAGCAGGTTTCAGGCCTCAAGGAAAATGTCTTTCCCTTAACATTTCCCAAAGCACTGATTTAGCTCTTTATTTTCTGAATGTGAATTTAGACTTTACCCGTTTCAGATGGTTTAGTAATGCTCAAATAACTAAATTGACCAGCCTATGATTGAATTAAGTTATTTGGAGAATATAAAATTTTGTTTTATGTAGTGCTATTTTTATGAGGGCTATAAAATGTTCTGTAGACAGAAAAGTGGAAAATAGGAAGAGAGATTGCATTATGCTTCAGGAAGAAACAAGAGACAGAAACCTGGGAAGAAAGAAGGGAAATTAATAATTGATTCTCACTTACTGTTGCCAGTCACTGCACTAGATGCTTCATTTATATCATCTTGTTTAATCTCCACAGTCACGGTGGGACATAGATTTAGTGCATCCAATTCGTGGATTGGGAAACTGGCTCAGAAAGGTTAACTAACTTGTTCAAGGGCACGCAGCTAGTTCATGCAGAGCTGGGATTGGAGTGCAGTTCTCTCAGACCCTCAGGGCACTGGGTACCGAAAGGAAGAATAGATTCCCCCAAACTCAGCTGAAGCCTAGCAGAGAACTGAAGAGATCAAAGTGAAACTAACTGGAGATGAGAGAAAAGGATGATCAGAGTGACAGACAAGGTTTGCTAGCTTTCAGTAAGTGGTGTGGCCTCTGCATATGCCTGCCTGCGGCAGGTGGCTAGAGCTGGCACCCATGGAGGTCAGGGTGGGAGGTGGCTAAAGGCCTCAAGTCAGAGGCTGCTGGTCCTGGGACAGCTGAGTGAGGAGAATCTGAGTTAAGGCAAAGAGATGGTTGGGCTCTCTTGGAGAAAAGGGACCTCTGCATGGCAGTGGGAGACATTAACTCAGTGGGTGTCTCCTCCCTTTCGGAGGAGTATTCTCCTTGTCAAAGTCTTCCACGGGTAAAGCCAGACTTACTCACCACGGTATCAGTAATGCCACAGTAACCCATCAAGATCTTTCCTGATGATTTGAGTGGGAATGCCACAGGAAGGTTTCAATCCATTCAAAGAAGTGCATTACAAAAAAGCATACTTTCTATGTGCCAGACACGACTTAAACAATGGGGACAAAATGGTATGCCGCAATACTTTAAGCCCTGTCCTTTGGAACTCTAATCTAGTGGAGGAGACATACTAATCACATGATCATACATTAAATACATGTCAAGTTGAATTTTAACAAGCACTCCAAAGGAAAGGTACATAGCACTGCACAAGCACAGGAAGCTAGGCTTCTCTGAGTAATGCATGTGCAGTGGTAGGGGGAACAAGTAGAAGTCAATTACTCAAAGGAAGAATGTTATATTCCAGAAAAAGAAACGATCAAATGCAATGGTCCCCAGTTTTAAATGGTTCATTCTGGAGGACGGAGGCTTAGAGCAGGATCAGGGCATTGGACACATTTTACAGTCTATCTGGATGTCTTCTTTCCTGACTGGAAACTTCCCTAATGGCCAGCAAGTCCATATTTCAGGTCAAAGATAGTGCTTCTGTCTTTAAGCACAAGGTAATTTTTGTATATTTATGCATGCATACATGTAAGTAGCTAGCTCTCCAATCAGATCTCCATCCAAGTACCTATTCGGTTAGCTATTCATTCATTACCCATTCTTACATCTATTTCATCATCCATATTATCAATCCATGAATCTCTCTACCCACCTACCTGACAACCACCCATCATCCATGTATTTATACATCTACCCACATTCTTTCTCTCCATCTCCTTATATACTAATTTATCCAACCACTAACCTATCCATCCAGTCACTTACCCACATCCATCTAGTCATTTATCCATTCATGTATCCATTTATTCATTTTCCCTCTGTGACATCGTAAGAGATACATGTTTGGTCTCTACCCCTGGTTCCTGACCCAGAGCTCCTAAATCCCTTGGAATTTCCTGGGTGATAGGAGTTTCTTTTGTCCTAATGGGGCAACTCTTGGATGGTTCCTGAATAGCTTCATGATGGGGGCTGGGCACCAGAAAAATCTAACCATAATGAGAAGCTTGGAACTTTCAGCCCCACCTCCCCCCATCTTCTGGGGAGAAGAGAGGGTCCGGAGATTGAATTAACAATTAATCATGCCTACATGATGAAACTTCCATAAAAATCCCTAAACTAGGGGGTTCAGAGAGGTTCCAGGTTGGTGAATCTTTCCCTATATTCCACAGATACAGATATTTCTGTGCTTGGGACCCTTCCAGACCTTGCCTACATATCTTTTCACCTAGCTGTTATTTTGTATCTTTTGTAATATTCTTCATAATAAATTGGTAAACTGGTAAGTAAAGCATCTCCTTGATGTCTGTAAGCCAGTATAGCAATTATCAAACATAAGGAGAGAGCTGTGGGAAGCTCCAATTTGTAGCCAAGTTGGACAGAAGTGTGGGTAACTTGGGAACCCACTACCTGACTACCTGTGATTGGCATCCAAGGTGGGGTGGGGGGACAGCCTTGGGGGAATGAGCCCTTAACCTGTGGTATCTGCACTGACTCCAAGTAATTAGTATCAGAATTCTTTAATATGAGGGAAAAACATACAAATTTAGTGTTAAAAGTATTATGAATGGAGAAACAAGTTCTCTTTTATCTTCCTTCCAACCAACCAACCATTTACCCATGTATCCATTCACCCATCTTTCCATCCATCCATTAATCCATCTATCTGTGTATCCATCCATTTAATCATCCAATTATTCATCCATTTTCCATCCATTTATTTACCCATTGATGTATTTATCCATTTTTATTGTCACTATGACCAATTACCACAAACCTAGTAACTTAAAACAATGCAGATGTATTATCTTGTACAAGTAGTCCCCAACTTACAGTGGTTCAACTTTGGTTTTCTTGGCTTTATAGTGGTGCAAAAGCCATATGCATTCAGTTGAAATTTAAATTTTGATCATTTTTCTGGGCTAGCAGTATAGAGTATGCATCTCTCGTGCTGCTGGGCAGTGGCAGTGAGCCACAGCTCCCAGTCTACCACGCGATCACAAGGGTAAACAACCAATGTACTTATAACCATTCTGCACCCAGAGAACCCTTCTGGTTTTCACTTTCAGTATGGGATTCAATAAGTTACATGAGATACTCAACACTTTATTAACAAATTGGCTTTGTGTTAGATGATTTTTCCCAACTGTGGGCTAATGTAAGTGTTCTGAGCATGTGTAAGGGAGGCTAGGCTAAGCTCTGATGTTTGAGAGGGTAGGTATATTAAATGCATTTTCAACTTACAATATTTTCAATTTATCATGGGTTTGTTGGGACATAACCCTATTGTAAATCGAGGGAGATCTGTGGTTCTAGAGTTCAGAGGTTCAGAATGGGTCTTAAGGAATTAAAATTAAAATGTTGGTAGCCCTGTAGTCCTTCTGGAGGCTCTAAGGGAGAATCAGTTTCCTTGCCTTTTCCAGCTTGTAGGACCCACCTACGTTCCTGGTCTCCAGTCTCTTTCCTCCAA
The DNA here is from genome assembly GCA_032199065.1 of Smutsia gigantea. Lineage (NCBI taxonomy): Eukaryota > Metazoa > Chordata > Mammalia > Pholidota > Manidae > Smutsia > Smutsia gigantea. The sequence continues at coordinate 63,466 of JAVSCE010002991.1, forward strand.
CTTTAAAACCAGCAGCATGTTATCTTCAGATCTCTCTCTGATTTTGTCCCTTCTGCCTTCCTCCTGTAAGGATCCCTGTGATTACATTGGACCCATCCAGATAATCCAGGATAATCTCCCTATCTCAAGGTCAACTAATTAACAACCTTAATTCCCCTTTGCCATATAATCTAACATATTCACATATCTCAGGGATTAAGACATAGACATCTTTAGGGACCATTATTCTGTTCACCACACCATCTATCCGTTTATATATTCATCCATCCATTCATTCATTAATCCATCTTTGTGTTCATCTATTTGGTTACCCATTCAATTATCTATCTATGTATGCATCCATGTATGTATGTGTGTATGTATCTCTCTCTATCTCTCTCTCCACCCATCCAACCATCCATCCAATTGTCCATTTATTTACCCATTCATCCAATTAACCATTCACTTGGTCTTCACCCATTCATCTGTCATATCAGCCTTCCATCCTAATTTCTTTATTTCCATTATCCACACACACACTTATACAACATCACAATTTAGAACTAATTACCAAAACAGGTCATCTTACCTAGCTCTTTGTCCTTTGCTTTTCTCAATCACCTCTTTTTCGGGTCCTAGCTCCTGGCTCCTAAGAGTCTCTCAGTTTTGCCCGTGGTAATTTGTACTGGCTGAATGCCAATGGGTCTTCCTGGAATCTTACTTAGTTTATGGAATCCTGCCTGTGTTGACTCTGTTGGCCCTGCTCTGCCCTCCTCGTGCTTATGCCCAGAAAGAATGAGGAGAATAAGCAACCCTACAGTATGTTCATGTGTGTGTGTGTGTGTGTGTGTGTGTGTGTGTGTGTGTGTGTGTGTGTGTGTGTGCAGGTGGGGGGAGGTTCTGGATTAGAGGCCCGTGTCTCAAGGTTTTTTCTGCTACACTCCTGCTGCTGATGAGAAGATTTGGATGAAACACATACTCCTCACAATCTAGACTGATTTTTTTTTTCCCCAGAGAAGGAAGACAAATAGCACTGAAAATATTTGTGGTGTGATGGCCAAAAAATAATTTTGAAAAAGCCATTTAAAAATCTCAAAAATTGCCATTATATATGGAAAACCTTAACAGATATGGCTAACTTTATTTTTAAAAACAAGTTTTGTTTTCCCCCAGATATTGCCCCCACAGATACTATTTGTAAGGTGAGAAAGCATATACTATTGAAGCAAAAGCTTTAGTAGTGGCCATGGCTGTAAAATCACCACTCACTCCCTAACACCACTGTAATTTATGGTTGTCAGAACTGGTAATGGACTCTCACCACAGGCTGAGACATAGATAAGGTAGACTCTGGACTGTGTGACAGTCCCAGCACTCAGCTAAAATGCCACCCCCTGCTCTGTTGCTCAGAATACAAATGCATAGAAGTGACATGATTAGAATATCTGTCCCCATTCATTTACTTTCTAAAATAATTTAGACCATGGTACTTGATGTATGATCAGTGACAAACTTGACCATATACCTCATGATTAGCCATGTCAAGACATGACCACTGAGAACCATGATTAAACAACAGCTAGATTCCTGTATACTTTTAAAGCAGAGAATCTGTGGTGGGCACACATTTAAACTGGAATGAAATTGTTTGAGAAAGTCTTGGTAGCTCAGCTTCTCTCCTGCAGATTCCATGCTAAGAACACTTACATTAGCCCACAGTTGGGAAAAATCATCTAACACAAAGGTGGGCAGAAGTGCTAGTACATCATGGAGTGCAAAACTGGCCCTTTGAGGGAATAGTCTACACATCTTCAAAACCATTCCAGGAAGACTTTACACTGTGCTGTTGTCAGAGTCGTGGCCAGAAGAATATTTCAGAAATGAATGAAGAGGACAGTGCCCTGACATTTCTCTATGACTGATCTGTGGTCTGGCCTGGGAAGATGCCACTCCTTAGCAACTGGAAGATTTTAGGGCCCTGAGTCAAAAGATTTTTGAAGGCACTGACATCTCAACAATGTGAGGTCACTGGTTTATGAATATGCACGTTGACCATTACTAAGGCATGTGCAGGTTATACCCAAGGGGCTTATATTTTGCTGCTCCGTGTATAAAATGCTACACTTGAAATCCTCAACAAACATTCTTAGGTTGATACCAAAGCTCTTTCACATGGTATGTCTCATTTGGCCCTTACAGCACTCCTGAGAAACTGCCTAGACAGGGCATACCCTCATTTTACAGAGGAAGTGACTACATCTAGAAAGTCAATGTCCAGAGACAGTTTTCACACTAAGCCATTCCACGTTGGCCCTGTTCGGTATAGGAGGGAACAGTATATGGGTCTGAATCCCAGCCCATGGAGATCATCGAAAGCCGTCTTGGAGGATGGCGACCATGCTTCATTTCAGGAAAAACATAGAAACAAATCAATTACTTAAAAAAACTGTAGTGTTTTATTCCTACAGTGTAAAACGATGTTGCTTCTTTTATTGTCAGTTTGCATATGGCATTCTCTCTAAATTGGTCAGTTCTGCTGATGGTAGAATTATGTACATAAGGGAAAGGATTCCACAGCAACTTGAGGCTTGGTAAAAAGCCCCAGCTTAAGCAAGTTTTTATGGCTAAAATTATCTAACTGCCACTGCAGGAAAGTACCCTGCTGAGTGAGAATGAAGGATTTATGGAACTGTTTCAGGGTAGGGTGACCAGTGTTTTTTTTTTAATCCTGCCTGAGAACATTTGAAGTATAACCTCCCATAAACCATAGTTACTGAGAGTGAGCACAGTCATTTTTATGTATAAACTCAGATTTTGAAAAAATCAAAATAGTGGTAGTGCTATACATAGGTGAGATCTCTGTAGCATTTTAAGAGTTAAATCAGTCAGATTAATACATAAGGGATGGAAGCCATATATCACCAGAAGGCACTCTAAAAGACAGTCCCTCAGACCAAAGGCATGAACAGAGATGGACTTCATTTGAATCAACAGAATTAATGTATTTCAAAAAGACCAAGTCAACAGAAGGGCAAGTTATGCTCAGGACATGGGGAAATGAGGGCCAATAATAAGGTAGCATTTAACTATTTCCTGAGCAGCTACCATGTGCTAAGTAGTTTGACTGACTCATTTAATCCACATAACAACCCTATTATCAGAATCAAGAAACGGTAAGTCAAGTGACTTTTCTAAGGTTATTCGTGGTAAATCTAGGGTTTGAACCAGATTTGTTGGGCTCCAAAGCCTGTGGGCTTAACTATTCATATCTATTTTCGTCCTGTGGAAAGATGCTTCTGGCAGGTCAGGGCACTGCCACTGGCTACACACTTTCTTTTATTTCTTCTTTGGGAATTACTTCCTCACGCCATGGGTCACTGTTTGGAATCTTCTCAGTGAAAAAATCACAGACACATCAGTTTTGAGCCATAAGGGAGCACAGAGCTGATGTTGTCCACTCTCTTTGTGAGCTGCCATGAGCACCTCTCCACCTGCTCTGGGGAATACAGACCACGATATAGCAGGGTAATTCCACTTATGTCAATAAGTGAGATGTAATTCTGAAAGGATGCTGTTGATTTTCTTATGTGGCTTGTTACATTGCTCATGGTCTTATCCAGAAACAAAGAACTCTGAGAGGTCAAAACACAAAGACTTTATTTGAGGATAGACAGCTGTGAAACCGGCACACATGTAAACTGGCTCAGAATTGTTTTATGGGCAGTCTTTTGGAAATAAATGTATAACCTCATGAGATATTACTTTGAAGAACAAAATTCACTGGGGTGGTTAAGTCCTGGCATACTTCAGATCTCAGCTCATGGGCAGCTTTCCTGACTTCTCTGACCAAGACAGAGCCTTCCAGCAGAGGCTCTCATGGCACCATGTGGCACCTCTTTATGACATTTACCACTGCTGCGATGTTACATGTGTTTGCACAATTGTTTTGACTAATGCCTGCCCTCCATAGACTGCAAGCTCCATGAGGGCTAAGTTTGTGCTGAATTTTATTCACTGTTGTCTCCCTGGCACGTAGTACAGTGCTTGTCACTCATAGGTGTTCAATAAATGTCTTTTCAGTGAATGCATTCAATTTTAAACATCAGTCTCCTTAGGTAGCTACCCAAGAGAAATAAAAACATACGACCACACAAAAGAATTATATGTAAATAATCATAGAAGTGTTATTCATCATAGCCCAGAAGTGGAAACAATCCAAATGTCCATCAGTTGGGGAGTGGATAAACAAAAGGTGGCATAGTCATGCAATGGAATACCATTCTTTTTTTTAAATAATTTATTTTGGTATCATTAATCTACAATTACATGTGTAATATTATGGTTATTAAACTACCCACTTTCTCAGGTCCCCCCAACAACACCATTAAAGTCACTGTCCATAAGGGTAGTGAGATGCTATAGAATCACTACTTGTCTTCTCTGAGTTGTACTGCCCTCCCCGTGGCCCCCCAATGTTACATCTGCTAATCGTAATGCCCCTTTTCCCCCCTTGTCCCTCCCTTCCTGCCCATCCTCCCCAGTCCCTTTCCATTTGGTAACTATTAATCCATTCTTGGGTTCTGTGAGTCTGCTGTTGTTTTTTTTCTTTAGTTTTTTTCTTTGTTCTTATGCTCCACATATGAATGAAATCATTTGATACTTGTCTTTTTCAGCTTGGCTTATTTCACTGAGCATAATACCCTCTAGCTCCATCCATGTTGTTGCAAATGGTAGGATTTGTTTTCTTCTTATGGCTGAATAATATTCCATTGTGTATATGTACCACCTCTTCTTTATCCATTCATCTACTGATGGACACTTAGGTTGCTTCCATTTCTTGGCTATTGTAAAGAGTGCTGCGATAAACATAGGGGTGCATCTGTCTTTCACACTGGGCTGCTGCATTCTTAGGGTAAATTCCTAGGAGTGGGATTCCTGTGTCAAATGGTATTTCTATTTTGAGTTTTTTGAGGAACTTCCATACTGCTTTCCACAATGGTTGAACTAATTTGCAGTCCCACCAGCAGTGTAGGAGGGTTCCCTTTTCTCCACATCCTCGCCAACATTTGTTGTTGTTTCTGTTTTGGATGTTGGCCATCCTTACAGGTGTGAGGTGATGTCTCATTGTGGTTTTAATTTGCATTTCTCTGATGATTAGCGATGTAGAGCATCTTTTCATGTGCCTGTTGGCCATCTGAATTTCTTCTTTGGAGAAGTGTCTATTCATGTCCTCTGCCCATTTCTTAATTGGATTATTTGCTTTTTGTTTGTTGAGGTGCCTGAGTTCTTTATATATTTTGGATGTCAACTCCTTATTGGATATGTCATTTATGAATATATTCTCCCATTTTGAGTTGACTTTTGTGTATGGGGTTAGACAATGATCCAGTTTCATTCTCTTACATGTAGCTGTCCAGTTTTTCTAACACCAGCTGCTGAAGAGGCTGTCATCTCCCCATTGTATATCCAAGCCTCCTTTATCATATATTAATTGACTGTATGTTTGGGTTAATGTTTGGATTTTCTATTCCGTTCCACTGGTCTGTGGGTCTGCTTTTGTGCCAATACCAAATTGTCTTGAATACTCTTGGTTTGTAGTAGAGCTTGAAGTCAGGGAGCATAATTCCCCCCGTTTTATTCCTCCTTCTCAGGATTGATTTGGCTATTCGGGGTCTTTTGTGGTTCCATATGAATTTTAGAATTATTTGTTCCAGTTCATTGAAGAAAGCTGTTGGTAATTTGATAGGGATTGCGTTGAATCTGTAGATTGCTTTAGGTAGTATAGCCATTTTGACAATATTTATTCTTCCTAGCCAAGAGCATGGGATGAATTTCCATTTGTTAGCGTCCTTTTTAATTTCTCTTAGGAGTATCTTGTAGTTTTCAGGGTATAGGTCTTTCACTTCCTTCCTTAGGTTTATTCCTAGGTATTTTATTCTTTTTGATGTAATTGTGAATGGAATTGTTTTCCTGATTTCTCTTTCTGTTATTTCATCATTAGTGTATAGGAAAGCAACAGATTTCTGTGTGTTAATTTTGTATCCTGCAACTTTGCTGAATTCAGATATTAGTTCTAGTAGTTTTGGAGTGGAGTCTTTAGGGTTTTTTATGTACAATATCATGTCATCTGCAAATAGTGACAATTTGACTTCTTCTTTACCAATCTGGATGCCTTGTATGTCTTTGTTTTGTCTGATTGCCATGGCTAGGAACTCCAGTACTATGTTGAATAATAGTCGGGAGAGTGGGCATCCCTGTCTTGGTCCCGATCTTAGATGAAAAGCTTTCAGCTTCTCGCTGTTAAGTATGATGTTAGCTGTGGGTGTGTCATATATGGCCTTTATGATGTTGAGGTACTTGCCCTCTATACCCATTTTGTTGAGAGTTTTAATCATGAATGGATGCTGAATTTTGTCAAATGCTTTTTCAGCATCTATGGAGATGATCATGTGGTTTTTGTTCTTCTTTTTGTTGATGTGGTAGATGATGTTGATGGATTTTCGAATGTTGTACCATCCTTGCATCCCTGGAATGAATCCCACTTGATCATGGTGTATGATCCTCTTGATGTATTTTTGAATTCAGTTTGCTAATATTTTGTTGAGTATTTTTGCATCTACGTTCATCAGGGATATTGGTCTGTAATTTTCTTTTTTGGTGATGTATTTGCCCGGTTTTGGTATTAGAGTGATGCTGGCTTCATAGAATGAGTTTGGAAGTATTCCCTCCTCTTCTATATTTTGGAAAACTCTAAGGAGAATGGGTGTTATTTCTTCTCTATATGTCTGGTAGAATTCAGAGGTGAATCCATCAGGTCCGGGGGTTTTGTTCATGGGTAGTTTTTTGATTACCGATTCAATTTCGTTGCTGGTGGTTGGTCTGTTTAGTTTTTCTGTTTCTTGCTTGGTCAGTCTTGGAAGGTTTTTTTCTAAGAAGTTTTCCATTTCTTCTTAGTTTTCCAACCATTCTTGATATAAAAGAATGAATTAATAATGCACTCACTCTATAACATGGATGGATCACAAAGATATCATGATAAGTGAAATAAGCCAAATACAAAAGACTACATATTGCACTGTTCCATATATATGAAATTTCTAGAAAAGGCAAAACTAGAGAGAAGGAAGTAGATCAGTGGTTGCCTGGGCCTGGAGGTGGGCATGGGTATTGACTGCAAATGGGAGGAAGGGAACTTTTGGGGGTAATAGAAATGTTCTATAACTGAATTGTGGTGATGGTGGTACAACTTTTACATGTATTAAAAAATCAACCACTGTACACATTCAGTAGGTGAATTGTATGGCATGTAGTTGTACTTCAAAAAAGCTATCAAAACTTCAAATCAATCTCCTTACTTAGTTAGTTTATCCCAGCTTACATTCTGTGGGACATGATTTCTGTGGGACATTGTGCCAGAGACTGTTAGTTGAGTCTTTCAGCTCTTTTAGTGACAGAATCTCAATTTTTAAGTTGGCACGAGGTCAATAAAATAAAATACCACTATTTCCCTGCCTCCTTTCCAGCTACATGTGGCCATGGGACAAGTTCTGGCCAGTGAGATGTAAGAAGAAGTGATGTGCAGTATTTCCAGGAAGGCTTAAGGACATGACTCAGCTCCACTTTTCCCATTTTGCCTTTCCTTTTTCCCTTCCAAGGATATGTGCACTGGTGCTCCAGCAGCCATCTTGGACCATGAAGTGACCTTGGGAATGAAATCTAAAGATGGTGGAGCATACATACTGGAGTGCGGATTCCTGAGGATATCTTAGAGCTTCCGTGCCACTCTTGGACTGCCTGCTTCCCAGATTTCTTTTACGCAAGACAGAAAGAAACTCTGATCTTATTGTGCCCTTGTTTTTTTCCTGTTAGATGGAGACAAATCTAATGCTAATACCTGTCTTAATAGGTATTAAATCAAAAAAGGGTCCTATGGTAAAATAATTTTGAGAACTATTACAGTAAAGTTTAACAGATTTCATTAATGCAAGACCTCTCAAGAGTTTTTAATGTGCTAGTGAAAAATGTGAACCTCCAAGAGAGCCTAGAGTATGCATAACTTCCCAAACCAACTTGATCCCCAAACAAGATGTGTTAAAAAAAAATCTACACTTTTGCCTCTTCTTTTCTAATTCATCCTTCTTCTAGGCTGCTAGAGAGATATTTCTTATGCATAAACTTTACGTCACAGTCCTGTTTAAAATCTTTGAATGATTACCGTAAGATAAAGTTCAGACTCCTTCATGTACTGAGTAGGACCTTTTGGGATCTGGCCCTTGCCTTCTCTGTAGCCTCACTCTAGCTATTTGTCTCTCACATCATAAACCATTTGCACTACTGAGAGCTATTCATGTTCTCCGGAGTCTCTTTGCTCTGCATGTGTTATGTCCCCTGAGAGGAACACTTTCTGTGTGCCACCTTGACTGGCATTCTACTTCTGATCCTTTATGACCAGGCTCAGTTATCAGCTCATTCATACCCATTCATGCTTTTAAAATTCCTACTATGTGTCAGACATTGCAGTAATACTTTGGTTACAAAGCCAAATAAACACAACCCCTACCCTGGAGGGACCTAGAATCAAATGAAGTTAGACATGTACTGTATTAGTCGAGTGTGCTAATGGCTCTAACAATCAACTTCACATTTCAGTGACTTGACACCATGACAGTTACTTCTCCCTCACAGTATAGACCAATGTGGGTCAGCACAGGGGTATGCTCTCTGCAGGCAGTCAGGGACCCAGGCTCATTCCATTGCCACTTTCTGGGGCCTCTAAGCACTTCACTGGATATTTTTGCATCTGGCCAGCAGGTAAAGAAGGGATAAGAGTTTGGAGGGGGACACAGGAGGTTTTAGGTAGTACCTTGATATGGGATATATCTTTCACTTCTGTCCAGATTCCATTATCCAGAACTCAGTCTCAGGCCTACCTGATTACTGAGAAATGTAATTTTGGTGTGACCCTAGGAGAAAAATGAAACAGGTTGGTAAAGTAGTCTTTTCTCTGCCGCAGGTATATAAACAAGAGCAATAAACAACCTTAAGGTCTAATGGGGGGAACAGACAAGTGAACAGAGGCAGGAGAGCAAGAGAGAACATGGCTAGGCAGCTTGCACCCTGTCTTTATTATAGAGTTATTATCAAAAAGTTCTAGAACTGCTGGAAGAAGCCCTTCTGTGGCCCCACGTCAGAGTTCATAAGGACTGCTTTTCTGGGAATGTTTGTAAACACTGACATGCTGTCTGGTACAGAAAGCCATGCATCAGTGAAGGCACCCCTATAGCAGGTCTTCTGGGCTTCAGTTTCTTTTCTTTTTTTATTAAGGTATTATTGATATACACTCTTATGAAGGTTTCACATGAAAAAACAATGTGGTGACTACTTTTACCCATATTATCAAGTCCACACCCATACCCCAATGCAGTCACTGTCCTTCAGTGTAGTAAGATGCCACAGATTGACTGTTTGCCTTCTCTGTGCTACACTGTTTTTTCCGTGATCCCCCACACCATGTGTATTAATCATAATACACCTCAATCCCCTTCCCCGTCCCTCCCCACCCACCTTCCCACCCCCTCCCCTTTGGTAACCAATAGTCCCTTCATGGAATCTGTGAGTCTGCTGCTATTTTGTTCCTTCAATTTTGCTGCGTTGTTATACTCCACAAATGAGGGAAATCATTAGGCACTTGTCTTTCTCCGCCTGGCTTATTTCACTGAGCATAATATCCTCCAGCTCCATATATGTTGTTGCAAATGTTAGGATTTGTTTCTTTCTTATGGCTGAATAGTATTCCATTGTGTATATGTAACACATCTTCTTTATCCATTCATCTACTGATGGACATTTAGGTCGCTTCCATATCTTCGCTATTGTAAATAGTGCTGCGATAAACATAGTGGTGCATATATCTTTTTGGGTATTCTTTGGGTTGTTTTCTTTGGGTAAATTCCAAGGAGTGGGATTCCTGGGTCAAATGGTATTTGTATTTTTAGTTTTTTGAGGAACCTCCATACAGCTTTCCATAATGGTTAACTAGCTTCCATTCCTACCAGCAGTGTAGGAGTGTTCCCCTTTCTCCACATCCTTGCCAGCATTTGTCGTTCTTAGTCTTTTGGATGCTGGCCATCCTTACTGGTGTGAGGTGATATCTCATTGTGATTTTAATTTGCATTTCCCTCATGATTAGTGATGTGGAGCATGTTTTCATGTGTATGTTGGCCATCTGAATTTCTTCTTTGGAGAATTGTCTGTTTATATCTTCTGCCCATTTTTTAATCAGGTTTTTTGCTTTTTGGGTGTTGAGGCATGTGAGTTCTTTACATATTTTGGATGTTAACCCCTGGTCAGCTGTGTCATTTACAAATATATTCTCCCATACTGTAGGATGCCTTTTTGTTCTGTTGATGGTGTCCTTTGCCATACAGAAGCTTTTTAGTTTGATGTAGTCCCATGTGTTCATTTTTGCTTTTGTTTCCCTTGCTCAAGGAGATGCGATCAGGGAGAATTTGCTCATGCTTATATTCAGATTTTTGCCTATGCTCTCTTCTAAAAGTTTTTTTTAATAGTTTATTTTGGTATCATTAATCTACAATTACATGTGCAATATTATGCTGATTAAACTACCCCCTTCATCAGGTCCCCCCCACCAACCCCATTACAGTCACTGTCCATCAGCGTAGTGAGATGCTGTAGAGTCACTACTTGTCTTCTCTGAGTTGTACAGCCCTCCCCGTGCCCCCCCCCCAACATTACATCTGCTAATCCTAATGCCCCTTTTTCCCCCTTGTCCCTCCCTTCCCGCCCATCCTCCCCAGTCCCTTTCCCTTTGGAAACTTTTAGTCCATCTTGGATTCTGTGAGTCTGCTGCTGTTTTGTTCCTTCAGTTTTTTTTTAATTTTTATTTAATTTTTATATATTTTTAAGTTTATTTTGATATCATTAATCTTCAATTAAATGAGTTGTTTCTTCAGTTTTTTTCTTTGTTCTTATATTCCACAGATGAGTGAAATCATTTGATACTTGTCTTTTTCGGCTTGGCTTATTTCACTGAGCATAATACTCTCTAGCTCCATCCATGTTGTTGCAAATGGTAGGATTTGTTTTCTTCTTACGGCTGTATAATATTCCATTGTGTATATGTACCACCTCTTCTTTATCCATTCATCTACTGATGGACACTTAGGTTGCTTCCATTTCTTGGCTATTGCAAATAGTGCTGCAATAAACATAGGGGTGCACATGTCTTTTTCAAACTGCACTGTTGCATTCTTAGGGTAAATTCCTAGAAGTGGGATTCCTGGGTCAAATGATATAACTATTTTGAGTTTTTTGAGGAACCTCCATACTGCTTTCCACAATGGTGGAACTAATTTGCATTCCCACCAGCAGTGTAGGAGGGTTCCTTTTTTTCCACATCCTCACCAACATTTGTTGTTGTTTCTGTTTTGGATGTTGGCCATCCTCACTGGTGTGAGGTGATGTCTCATTGTGGTTTTAATCTGCATTTCTCTGATGATTAGTGATGTGGAGCATCTTTTCATGTGCCTGTTGGCCATCTGAGTTTCTTCTTTGGAGAGGTGTCTATTCATGTCCTCTGCCCATTTCTTTTCTAAGAGTTTATAGTTTCATGACTTACATTCAGGTCTTTGATCCATTCCAAGTTTACTTCTGTGTATGGTGTTAGACAATAATCCAGTTTCATTCTCTTGCATGTAGCTGTCCAGTTTTGCCAACACCCGTTGTTGAAGAGGCTATCATTTCCCCATTGTATGTTCATGGCTCCTTTATCATATATTAATTGACCATATATGGTTGGGTTTATATCAGGGTTCTTTAGTCTGTTCCATTGGTCTATGGGTCTGTTCTTGTGCCAGTACCAAATTGTCTTGATTACTGTGGCTTCGTAGTAGAGCTTGAAGTTGGGGAGCCTAATTCCCCCAGCTTTATTCTTCCTTCTCAGGATTGCTTTGGCTATTTGGGGTCTTTTGTGGTTCCATATGAATTTTAGAACTATTTGCTGTAGTTCATTGAAGAATGCTGTTGGTATTTTGATAGGAATTGCATTAAATCTGTAGATTGCTTTAGGCAGGATGGCCCTTTTGACGATATTAATTCTTCCTATCCATGAGCATGGGATGTGTTTCCATTTATTGGTATCTTCTTTAATTTCCCTCATGAGTGTCTTGTAATTTTCAGAGTATAGGTCTTTCACTTCCTTGGTTAGGTTTATTCCTACATATTTTATTCTTTTTGATGCAATTGTGAACGGAATTGTTTTCCTGATTTCTCTGCTAGTTCATTGTTAGTATATAGGAATGCCATAGATTTCTGTGTATTAATTTTGTATCCTGCAGCTTTGCTGAATTCAGATATTAGATCTAATAGTTTTGGAGTGGATTCTTTAGGGTTTTTTATGTACAATATCATGTCATCTGCAAACAGGGACATTCTTCCTTGCCAGTCTGGATGCTTTTATTTCTTTGTGTTGTCTGATTGCTGTGGCTAGGACCTCCAGTACTATGTTGAATAGAAGTGCAGAGAGTGGGCATCCTTGTCTTGTTTCCGATCTTAAAGGAAAAGCTTTCAACTTCTCACTGTTAAGTATAATGTTGGTTGTGGGTTTGTCATATATGGGCTTTATTATGTTGAGGTACTTGCAGGGCCTCAGTTTCAATCATCTTGTTCCAGCACTGCTGTGCTATCTGGCTTTGCATGCTTCCATCTGATTTCATGAACCAGGCCCTGATAATGTTTTGCATCATGGCCCTGCTGCATGCCTCCTGACACTGAGTTTTGGGACACCACACAGAAGTCCACTTGGCACCTGTGCATGAACATGTGTATCTTTATACAATGGTAGATGAGTTGGTAGATTTCCTTCCCTTCTTCCTCCCATAGGCTATACTGAAACTCATTATATGTGGCCTCTTGGAGGATAATCCCTTGAGCAGGAGCAATCAGCCACACTTAGTCCAAGACCAGATGAATAACCATCCTGATATTGGCTCTTCCCTCTTCTTTGCTTAACTCCTTTTGCCTCTCACTTCTGCTCTGTAGAACCAGGCTCTGTATTCTGGAGAAGGCAGGCTAAGACATCCCCATGAATGGGTACAGCCAAGAGCCACTTAGCTGTCTCTGTTTCTCTCCAGTGCCTACCCAGGTCCCTGGTTTCTAGATGCTGTGGAAGTGTTTTAAGGGTCAAATTCCATGAATCCTGCTCTGCAGGTCAAGCCTGCTACTTCTCCTGAGCGTAGCTTCTAGACCTGTCCTTTCTTGTACCTGTATCACTCATTTATGGATCAATTGTGCACTCCATTTGGGATTACTGGTTTGGCGACACATTTGTTTCTGTGTGTTTGACTTCTTATGTGTTACTAACTTTTCTCAAGTTTAAGAACAGGAATTACTGACAAATTTTCCTCCCTGCTCCCTCCCACTACGTCTCCCATTGCTGTCTCTTGCTTCTTTGCCTTGGTATAAACATGTTGCTCCCTCTATCTAGAGTTCCATTCCTCCCCCACCTCATTTATGTTATTATGTTATTTCAACTTTTGGGGACAAGGGACTTGACTGCAAAGGGAAAGCCACTTGACTCCCATGTAGGACTCAAGTTTGCCTCTGATATAACTCTGCTTCCAGCCCATTTCCAGAAACTAAAGTGCACAGACCTGAGCCCCATGGGCCCTCTGGAGAGTTTCAGACCCCTTGAACCTGCTGGCAGACTGGAGAAGCTGTGCCTACCAGCTGCCTAGTCTTATTTCAGCCCCTGCAGCAGCTGGTACAGAAGGGCAAGTACACTGTCCCTGTGGGGCAGGGGGGACAAGCAGCTCTTTGCATACTCACTCACCAACAGCTTGCCAGGAATGGAGAGCTGCAGGATCCATGTGTGAATTTCCATCTTGTTCTCAACTAGACTAGGTCCTCCCTGAGGACAGGGATGTTGTCTGCCTTGTTTAATGCTACGTCTCTTCTGTCTAGAACAGCACCTTGAACATAGTTGGTGCTTAATAATTATTTCTTTAAAGAAGGAAGTAAGGACCATGAGACATCCTGGCCAGCTTTGTGTCAAAACACAGAAATGTGTACAGGTGACACAGACAGGTGGCAGGAGGCTGCTATCTCTGTATTTTCAAGCAAGAAATCTCTGGTGTCTGCCAAGAAGTGAAGTGGTCCTCAGAAAAGTTAGAGCCACAGACTGAAAACCATAAGAACACTGAGAGTTCAAAGAAACTAAAAATATCGTCCCTCTGGGGGTGCAGTAAGGCTCTGCTAAATCATTGCAAAGGCAAACCATGTTCATTTAGAAAGTACCCAACAAACTACTCTTGGAATCATAGGGGCTCAGATCATTCCTTCTTTAATTGAGGTAAAATGAAGCTCTACAGTCTAGATTCTAAGGTGGGTGCTAAGGAAAAACCCAGGCAGGGGTGAGTGGCGCAGGTGGCTGATATCGTCTGGGGAGGGGGGCAGTAATAGGATGCTACATAAAGTATCAGCCAGGCAAGTGTAAAACTCCCCAGCCCTCCCTGCCTCCACCTATTTTTTAAATAGCATTTATCACTACCTGCCCCTTGTATTTATTTATTATCTTTCTTTCCCCTTAGCATGTCTATTCCACAAGAGAAAGGTCTTTGTCCTATTGACCGCTATATCCCGTCTTACATCAATGCCTGGCATTTAGTGGGCATTCAAAAATTAGCTGCTAACGAATGAATTAAAGCATATGAAACGATTAGTTGAATCTCTGCCATATGCTGGGCCCTGTCCTTGAGGACGCTACAAGGATGGTGGGGGATATAGGCCTGAACATAAACACACCCTAGCTCGACACCTGCTTTTACGTTGATATATCCGAGGCGCTGCACGATCCCCGGGGTTGAAAACTCCTGGATTGTGTGGGGGCCGTGGGAAGATGCCCGTCGTATGCCAGGAGTGCTAGGAAGCCAGGCGGAAAGGCAGGAGATGAGGCTAGAGACAGCGGATGAGGCTCCTTGGCTCTTCGCGTGGCTTCTAGGCATCTTCTTTTTTTGATCTGTGGGACCCTCGCCTCGCCTCGCTTCTGTTTGCGGGACCTCGGCCCAAACTGAATCTCTGCCGGGGTCCCCAGTCACTTCCTCTCCCACGCGCCCGCCGCCGGAGACGCCAGCGGGGTCTTGCAGTTGGCAGCCAGCTACCTGCCAGACCTCCACCTGCGGGCTGAGCAGCCGACCCGCCGTGCGCTCTCCAGGTTCCAGCCCCCGGCCTGCGCTCAGCGGCGCGCAGGACCCCGCCCCGCCCCCTCGACTCGCAGGACGCCCCCCCCCCGGCCCCGCCCCGCCCCCGTGGCCCCCTCGCGGTGTCCCAGGGGGCGGGGCCGCGCGCAGCGGCGTCTACAAGGCGGGGGGCGCGAGGCAGGGGGCGGGGCGGCACCAGCGCCCGCCAATCAGCGCCGCGATCACATCCATGCAAATACGAGCACAATGGAGCGAGCCCATCACTCGCCCCTGCAAGCAAGCTTGAAATGGGCTTCTGCCTGAGCGGCGGCCTGACTGACCAATGACTCTGTGTTTTGGGCTTGCGAAGCCCAATGGCCTAGCTGGGAAGGCGGGCCCGAGCTGGGTTAGGGTGTCCTTGCAGGGTGTCTGAGCTAAACTTCACCAAATAATAGCTGTTTGTATTTTGGCTGCTGCAGGAGCCATTTTAGGTAAGTTCTTCTCTTAACTTTTTATTTTCCTCCCCGGCCTCGGCGGGCCGGCCTTGTCCGCGGGTTCCTGGCCCCGCCCCGCCGGCCGGGCTGGGGTGCCCCTATGAATGGAGCCGGGATGAGGGGCTGCTGCGGCGCCGAGGCCCGAGCGGGCCGGGGTCCGAGCGGGGCCGGCGTCTGGCGGCCTCGCGGAGGGCAGGCGGCGGCCTGAGGCCTGAGAGGGGCCGGTCTCCGTCGCGTCCCGCTCGCGCTCAGGCCGCGCTCGAGACGGCGGCCGTCCTTGGGAGTGCGCCGCTGCGGGCCGCGCGAAGGGGCTGGGGTCCAGGCAGCCCCCGGCCGTGTCCCGGCGTGCGGGGGCGGGGCGTGCGGCGCCCCCCCGGGGGCGGGCCGTGGAGGGACCCCCGGTCGGGCAGCGCTGCGCGCCGGCGGGGGTGACCGCTGTTTTGCTGCGCCCCCGCGGAGAAGTTGCTCTATTGGCGTCCTGCGTCTGTTTGCAGGGGTGGAGGAGGGTGGGCTGGTGCCAGGCTGCTGCTCCGGGAGGGGGCGGGGGCCCCGGCGCGTCCTCGGAGCGCGCGCCCCCTCCGGCCCCTTCTTACGCACTAGCGCGCACTCGCCTAGCAAATTGGAACCCTGGAGGTGTCCAGCAACCCCGCGGCCAAGTTTTGTGCTTTGTTAAATTGCATGTTGGAGCTTGAAAAAATAAAAAATCTGACCCCTTCAGGGTATTTATTTCTTTCTCTGTTGAGAAGTAACGGAGTCTGCTGCTCCCAAATTTCCAGAGACATGCCTGTCAGATGTGCAGGGGTTTGGCAGCTGCTTGGTTTTTAAAAGAACGCTATTAGGAAATCCCCTCACTAGTGAGATAATTGAAATTTGAGTTTGTTTGCAGCTTCGGTTTTATTTGATCCAATTAAAAATACATAAGCAGGCACTTATATTAGTGTACATAAAGTATTCCTAGTTCCAGTTATGACAGATGTGGCTGTGGTTTCCGTAGTGTGGGATCTAATAAGGCAGTATAATTCAGTTTTGAACTTGTAGGCCCATGTTCTTCTAATTAGGGTTTATGGACCATTAGTAATCTGGCCAGGGTTTCTAGTGA
>JAVSCE010002992.1:0-105405 GCA_032199065.1 Smutsia gigantea
GTGATGAAAATAACCTGTGAAAATAGGTGGCCCCGGGCCCAAAGGAAGACTGGAAGCGCGATGGTTGGATGGAACAAAAAAAAACGGTAGCTAACTGAAAGGTCAAGAGGAGTGATTAAAAACAAAAACCGCCCACACGAAATTGCCATGGTGTAGTTTAAACATAAAGGGTTCTAAATATGACCCATTTTTTAAAGCTTAATGTTAAACGTCCTCCGAAGGATGTCCTTTACGTTGTAAAAGGTTGGAGAAAGTGAGAATGAAGGTTTGTCCGGTATCTCCGCCACAGTTGCCTAAGAAGAATTGCCCGCGGAGCTGGGATGTCTGATGTTGGGCATCCTCGCAAAAGATCTCGCTCGTACTAGAGTAGTGACGTATAAGCCTAAGCCTGCCGTTCACATTTTTACTGCCTCTTATGTAGTAACAGTTTTTAAAACCAAATTGTGCCTAACCGCAGTGCAACTAAAAGCTTTATTTTTTTTTGTATTTTCCAGGTCCGTTTGAGAAGCTTAATAAAATTCTATTGGTTAATGTGTTTTTTGTGTCCCTCCCCCCGCCCCGCCCCCCAGTAAGCATCTTGTTTGTGACTAGTGGTTGAAGATATTTTTTTTTAATAGGGAAAGCTAGAAATTGTTGCCTTTTTTTTTTTTTCCGGGACTCTGTGCCCTTGGTTTAAATATTACTAGAAAAGAAAAATTTTTTTTCAGTTTTAAATGTTTCCTAGTGCGTTAAAAACTGGGTATGTCTAAATATAACCCATTGTAATCAAACGTTGTTTTAATATCTTTGTTCTTTCGTTGTGCTTATTTTTGGATATATGCCTGACTTGTATGCCTCAATGACAAATTAGAAAATTAACTTGAGCGCTAATTCTAATACTTTTAATAAGGTCAGTAAATAAAGACCTGTAGGAACTTTTATTTATCATTCCAGCCAAAAAGAGGAACATACCACCTAAAGGAATGATAAAGTGTTCAAGACTTGTCTTCATTAGCTTTTCTTTAGAAGAAAATAGATTTGCTTTGCCTTTCTACTCCCAATAAAGGAAGATTTGGGGTACAGTTCTGTGCTTTCTTAAGGACTGCTTCATGAAATATTTTTTAATCTTTCACATACTTAATTTGGGTTGGGCATTTCTCTAATCATATAGTTGAATGGGGTGATACTTGCTGTCCCTGTACAGTAGCTAGTGCTGACTGGGCAGGAGGTAAGAAGAGATTAAAATTTCATAGCCCTGATGAGGAACCACTTTTTAGGGTTCTTTTTAAAATGGAACTTTTTGTTTGACTTTCACCTATAGCATTTTATTTCACGGATAGCTGTAGAATTTTATCAGTAAGATCTTTATAGTTTTGAATAGATTAATGGATTAAATAGAGATTTTGTTTTGTTATTTTGCTGTCATTGGCCTTTGTAATCTTCTGCTTGCTGTGGTAATTACTGTATGAAATACGGCCACAAAAGGATAGTTGTTCATTTTTAAGGTTCATCCCGTTTTTAAAAATGTTATTGATGTATTGATCTTCTACTGGTTGCTGTAATAAACTTTGGCTGTTATTTTATTGGAGTTGAGTAAAATGTTTTACCAGGTATAACCACTCTTGACGTATTTTGGCTTCTAAACCGCTGTAAACATTTTAAAAATCTTTGTTCTAAAGTGTGCACTGCAGTCTTAATTGCATTTGTGTCCTTTGAAATTCTCTGTAGCCTTTGTATTTTCCATTTTCTTCTATTTTAAATGGTCCTACTTTAATGAAGCTTTTTTTCATGTATGTATTTTGACTAAGCACGGTATAAAGCTCTTTCAAACAGTGTGAGATGTTCACTTGTCTTAGAAGAAACTTTAATTTGGGGATGGGCAAGAATAGTTAGTGAAACTATAGAGTTCCTTTTTTCACCAATGAATTTAAGGATGGAGAATAAAGTTGAAGGAGGAGGCAGAAGGGACTCTGCTACTCCTTATGGGTGTTTAATTCTTAAATTGAAGGTCTTTGGATGTAACCAAATTGAGTACAGTTGCTCCTGGGGAAGATGAATTTGAACTACTTCCAAATTTCTACATTACATGAATTTGGAATTGAGAAGAAAGCAGTTCTGTTTCAGCCTCAGTAATGTGTATTAGTTCAGTTTAAACTGGGATTTGTACTCAGATGTAATAGTTATTAGCCTAATATTTAGTGATTATAGATATTTAAATTTTAACCAAAAGTAAGTTAAACATTTTAAAATTCAGTTGTTCAAAATACATTTCTGAAGAGCTGTCATATGCCAACAAGGAGGGATTCAAAATTTAGATAGTCTCTACCCTTATAGTGCACTCTAGTAGGGGTGAGAGACAACACTGACAGGTCTTATATTGAAGACCCATCCTTTATGCGTTGTCTTTATCCGTAGAAGTTTTGTTGGTGGGGAAATGGAAAGTCAAAAATTCTGTGAACTCCTGCGAAGTTTATACTGTGTGCATTGAAGTAAAAGGTATTCTGCTTGTTTGGGATCAGAAGCTCTTAATGTAGAATTTAGTTACTATCCTGGCAATGACAGCAGTGCTGATTAAGTAATTTGACCACCCAACTTTAAAATGAAAATGTATATAGGTAGTGGCCAGAAAAAAATTCATTTAGAAGTTATGGACCCAGACATCCTCATAAGTCAACTTGCCTTTATTTTGTGAGTTACTATACTTTATATTAGTTATTATATATCTACTCTGGCCAGTTGTTTAGCTACTTTGGAAAATTAGTTTATTAGATAAATATCAGTGAAAACTGATTTCCAGTAAATTTATGTTTAATAGAAAACCCTCTGAGATAAGGCTGTAAGGTCAAGAAATGAGGTAGGTAGAGATTGATTCAGAAATTTGGGTAGAAGTGTTTAGGGAAGCTAGAACTCTCAGTTTCATTATTTGTGAGTGTAGTTCATTCACCTACCTATGAATTGTCTGCTTTGTGGTTTACATGGCATATTTTTAGTACCACGTTACAAACTAATTTTAATATCTCAACTCAGAACATGATTAGACAATAAAATTAGAAAATAATATTTTCTAAAAAAGACATATACATATTAGATTATCTGCTATTGGATTTTGGTGCTAGGTTTTTCCTTCCTTAGTATAGAATAAATTTTGTAAATGTAAAAATGTAGCTTCCCCCCACTAACATTTCTCTAAATGAAAATTATTATTAAATTAAAAAAATTTTTTTAAATAGAGGGGCTGTGAAACAGGTGGCCTTTGCTGAGCCATTCGTTACTGGTAGTATCTTATAATTCTGGAATGGTATTACAATTCTAGGGCTACCATTTTGGACCTGCCAGAATGAAGACTGTCATTCCAATAACGGTATACAGTAGATTTGTGGTATTAAAATTTTATGGGGGTGATTAGGGAAACTATGTCTAAAAACAATTCCCTGGAGGGAAGGGGGACCATGATAATGAAAAAAAAGGTTGAGAAACATTGCCTTTAAAAAGGAAATAACAGAATTTTGGCTATTTTCCTATCCATGTTGTTTTTAAGTGTTTTCTCTGCCTTGGCAACAGCCACTTGCATATCATGTAGAATAATCTTGAAATGTAAAATCTTGTAAGGCTACCTTGCCTTTAGAATGATTGTAATGATTTAGAATGTAGGGAATGAAAAAAGTTAGTGGATTTTTTTTTAACAAACCCCAAGAGCTGTTGCTTACTGGAAATTACATATAATGTGCAGCTCTACTGGTGTTTAGCTACTGCGAAAAGTAGATAGGAGTGGGCAGCATTTGGTGTTGAAAATAATTGGAGGGGCACTGTTGTTATTTTCTTGTTTTTGAATGCCATTAAAGTTTCCTAAAGGTAATAATTGAAAAAACTACATGGTAAAACTTGACTCTGTTGACCAATTTCTCTTTGACAAAGTAGAAGACATTTTTTCTGTTCAGTAGACTTTCAGAGCTTGCTTTTATATGACGTCTGATAGATGTTTTACATAATTTCAGAATATGGGTGTTTTTCTCCTTTTTAAAGTGGAACAGAAAGGATGTTTTTTCTGTATTTTTTTTTAATGTGGCAGATAGGTGTGATATGCTGAAGCTGAAAAGAAAGATTACTGACTGATAATACAAAAGAGTATGTGCTTTGAGTTGCATTTGAGTAATGGCAGCAAATGTATTCAGATTCATTAATATTTTTTCACCACATCCAAATGCATACCGTTGGGGCTAGAAGTACAGGCTGTGGCTTTGGAACAGAGCGAAGCTAACTAGTCCACATGGAGATCAAACCCCAGGACCATGGTCTCAATTAGCATCATACTTCAAACAATTGGAAGCAGTCCAACTACCAGACAAAATGGCTGATCCTTAATATTGGTAGAATCATATCAATATGGAAAATTGGTTGGTGTCAACATAGGAATTCATGGACGGACAAAAATAGTAAGTGATTGTGGTTCACCAGGTTAGTGTAGCTGCAATTATGCTTGCAAATTACTGTCTACTTATGTAAACATTTTCTTAGATTTACAACTAATGAAAAATCAAGTAATATGTTAACCAATTTTGTGAAAGTGTCAACGCCAATACTTTTATTTTAGTCCTACTATTAATAACCCTTGCATTCTTTTTTACTCTCCCTCAGACCATATATTGTCATTATAGTCTCTGCTGAGGAGGATGGAAACACAGCTCCCCTTGAATAAAGATAATAATAATTCTACTTGATGTACTGAATTGGACTGCAAGAGTTAAAAGTGCCTGCTACCCCTTGTGGGAAGCTTTTTAGTATCTTAAATGTGTGGAACCATTGCTGCAACCAGGCCACCTGAAGCTTCAGCTACACTGAAACTTCATAACAAAACTCACCCTCCTTTTTCTAATTTTTACTGTCAACTGCAGTTTGAGCATGTAACTTTGTTTAACAAAAACTTGGTTCTGAAAGATTATTTTGGTATTGCTCTATAAACAAAATAAAATTATGGTATTATTCAGTGACTCGTGGTCTTAGTTTCTACCCATTGCTAAAGATGGCTTTGTTCTCTGACTTTCCATGAGATCTTGGGTCCCTTATTAAATAAGTCTTACAGACATTCTGCCTTGTAACAAATTGTTATATAAAGATTCTGTTATATAATTAGTAAATTGGTTAACTCAGTTATGACCTGAAGATGACTACAAATTTCAGGTCCCTTTGGCTATGTGTAGAAACATTTCCCCTTCTAGCTTTTTTCTTCTTTTTCTCATTATTAAAAAAAAAAATCTTACCCTGGCTCCCTTCTGAATAAAAAACAATAGCTATGATCCTTTGGGGTCTATAATAACAATATTTTGTTGATCTGTTTATAGTCATGTTGTAGATATTTTCTCTGGGTCATTCTCTATCCATATAATAATCCTCAATTATTATCCATATAATAGTAATCCCTCAAACTGTTAGCTCTTTCCCATGTGCCATTTGTGTAGCAGTTCATCCTTAACAAATTGTTTTAATGGGAGAGGATGTGAATTATGCCCGAACTCTTTATTTTTTGTAATTGTAATTGCCTCTTTATTATCTCAAATATTCTTTCTACTTCATAAGGATAAAATAGTTCACATCAATTTAAATACTTGGTGATGGAAAGAGAGGAAGATAAATACAGTTTTTCTTCTGATTCTGTCTAATGAAGCCTGTGGCCCAGGAATGTTTTTACCAAAGGCAATTTAAATGGTGTTGAGTGTTCTGCCAATAACTACATTTCATTTTTCTTGTGCTTATTTATGAATTGAAACCTCCTTTTTGATTTTTCTCCTTTTCTGTTATATACCTGTTTCCTTTTCATTTGCCTCTTTGCTTTTCATTTAGGCATGTTAGTGGCATCCACTAGCATTGCTATTAATTCTGCTGGTGACTCTTAATGGCAAAGCTTTCCTAGATCTTTGTTCATACCACTTTTCTCTTGCTAATTGACTAGATACCTCTTGCTAATTGACTAGATTTCTCAGAAGTCAGGTAAGCATTAACTCTTTGTTGACTGAGAAAAATAAAACTTGCTAGATACTAATTTTTGGAGAGTTGTTACCTGTATTGTATTTATTGTTTATTTTTCCCTTGTTCATTTGTTTTGACATTTGGAATTATTTACATACCACATTTCTTCTTCTCGTCCCTCTGGCTTAGCTCGCTATGCTCTTTTCTAAAACTAATAGCTTTCACAGGGTTTGGAAACAAGATCCTGAAATACCATAGAAAATAATAGTTGCAATGGCTGTGATTTTTGTTTGTGATATTTTGTGTCATTTTTCTTTAGGTACATCTGTTTGTATCCATGTATTGTTTTACTTTAAAAGTATTTTATTTCCAAGGAAAGTTTTGTGTTATTATTTTATTTTGTCTACATGTTGTTCTTTTCCCAGGGGAACGTTATTTCCTATATTATAGTAAATATCACTGGGAAATAGGATTCATTTTATAGAAATTCACTTGGTAGGCACCGCACCGTTCAAGAACACATCTGTGACATAAAGTAAGAGAAGATTTGTATTGAGATTTTTGGGCCTTTTTCTATTTTCTACCATATTTTTAAAACAAAATAGGTGATGAATTTGTATTCAAGTCTAGTAGTAGTCTGACTACTGAATAATGTAGAGCATTATTTCTGTATCTCAGGAAGCTGAATATGGTGGGCATGATCAGATAGATTTGTATGATGATGTCATCTCTCCATCTGCAAATAATGGAGATGCCCCAGAAGACCGGGATTATATGGATACTCTCCCACCAACTGTTGGTGATGATGTGGGGAAAGGAGCAGCACCAAATGTTGTCTATACATATACTGGAAAGAGAATTGCATTATATATTGGAAATCTAACATGGGTAAGTAAACTTAACAAATGAATTAAATTATTGGTAATTAAGTTTGAACTGTTCTAATAATGTTTTTCTCCAATTGTATAAAATAAGTGTGAAGTTAATAGGTTAGTTCTGTATGCTTATGCATTGAGGAGGGACATACATTTTTAAATAACTAATTGATCAATCTCCAACCACTTAGTGTGAGCAATTTTGTAATATTGGAGATAGTAGCAGTATAGTTATAAAGAGTGGTTGTAAGACTGAATCTTGGCTTCTCCACCTATTACTTTTGTGACCTTGGAGCTCTTTAGCCTCTGTATTGTATCGTGTGTAAAGTAAGAATAATAATAGGACTTACGGGGTTGTTTTAAGAGTTAAATATTTAATATAAAGTACATAGTAAATACTCAATACCTGTTAGTTATTTTCTTCTTATATTCAAACATAAGATGGAATTTATTTCCCTAAATAATTACCTTTAAGGAGAAGTGACTTGAGATTGCTTTTATTGAAAATTTAAAATAATAGCAGTCTAAAGCTGACAAGACCAGAAATTCTTGAATATTTAAAAAGAAATTTATCTTTAAGGGTTATGCACTTTCTAATTTCTGAAGCTCTCATCAAGAGTTGAAGTTATAGCCTTAGATGCTATTTAAAATGGGAGGTTTAACTGGCAGTGACTGTACCTGCATTTGCACTGAGCATTGATTTTTCTCTTTATCGTGTATTTACTCTTAAAAGCTAATGAAACTATTAAATCTTGGATATATTTCCATGGCTAATGAGGGGAAAATGTCTTACAGTGGACAACAGATGAAGACTTAACTGAAGCAGTTCATTCTTTGGGAGTAAATGATATTTTGGAGATAAAATTTTTTGAAAATCGGGCAAATGGCCAGTCAAAGGGGTAAGAATTTTGTTTTAATCTTTATTTTCCTAATGTATAATTAGTAGCTAGTGACTAAAATTTTGGGGGTAATTTTCCTTACAGTTAATGTTAATTATACATATGATACTTTATTATTCACATTGTCAGAAGGTTCTTGGGCAAAGATTTGTATTCATTTCACTTACCTATGATCTAGCTCACTAAAACTAATAGAGCTGGAGGTGTAGACAGGTTAGTTTAATTTTCCTGAGTTTTTTTCCAGCTTTTGTTGATAGGATTATTGAAATGGTAGTTTGAAGAAACGTTACTATCCCTATGAGTGATGGGGAAAGATGGGCAACTGGAAAATAATGTGCATAAAATAGGTATTTTGCTTTACTTCTTTAAACTTTATTTTCACTAAACTGTACAAATGAAGCAGGATTATTATAGGAACATAAAATACAGATTAGCCAAAAGTAAGAAAGTGAAAAGCTACAATCCACCGTCTATATAGATGATCACCCTTTATAGTTTAGTGAATATACTTGCAGGTTTTATTCAAGTGCTTATATCATATTCTTATTGAAAAAAATGAACAATATTACAATTCATATTTTATAACATGTTTGATACAAGAAGTAAAGCAAATATTTATCAATAAATACATCCTCTCTAATGTCTAATTCTTCCCATCATACCTTGTATGCTACTGTAATTTATTTTACCATTCTTATTTTTGGTTATTTGGGTTTACAGTTTTTGCTATTGTAAATAATGTTGTGGCTGGCATCATTTTATATAAATCTTTAAGTGCAGATTGTGGATTTTTTTATAGGATAAATTGCTAGAAGCAGAATGGTAAAGTAAATAAGCCAAAATATGGTTATTTTACGTTGCTCAGTGTGTCAGTTAAACTAAGAATATTTTCAAAATGTGTGCAGAGTCGGACCACTTCTAAGAAAATTCACTTCTACCTGGTAGTAGAAGTGTCTCTTGAACTTTTGCAATAGCCTCCTTGTGTTCCTGCTTTCACCCTAATCTCTTACAGTCTGTACTACCACACAGAGTAGAAGATGGACTAGAGTAACATCAGTATTTGTCTGCTCAGAATCTACTGAGGCTTCCTCTCAGAGTAAAAGCCAGACTGGCCTGCAAGGCACTCTGTGATGTTTCCCACCACCTCTTACCTCCTGCCATTCTTTGCCTTCTTTATGATGTTTCAGCCCCATTAGTCAGTCTCTTTGCTCTTCCTCAAGCACGTTGCTACTTAGAATCTAAGCCGTTTTCTTGCTTGACTTTCCCCCCAGTTATCCACATGGATTTCTCTTACACTTCATTTAGAACTCTGTTTAGGAGTTCCCTTGTCTGGCCACCCATGCATAATAGCACCACTCCCATCACTCTGTTTTCTCTTTCTTTCTTTTTTTTTTTTTCCTTTATTATAGTACATTTTACTTGTTTATTGTCTTGTCTCCAGCTAGATTGGAAGCTCCACAGGAGCAGATTTTTGTTGTTGTTCACTGTTGTGTCCCTGGCACTAGAATGTGCCTGGCATGCATTAGGTGGTGCTCAAAAAACATTTGTTAAATTACTGAATTCATTAAATTTCTTCCAAATGCTGTGACCCAAGATAATCTTGGATCAAACAGCAGAATTTGTTGACTATCATAAGGGATCTAGTTAAAAGGGCCATTTTGAACATTAGGGAGAGAAAAGTTCTAAGCTCCTAAGAGCCCTGCTGGGAATAACCTAGAATATCCTCAACTGTGCAACACTGGCAGTCATTTGTTTTGTTTTTTAATTTATTTCTTAATTAAGATACAGTTTACATACATACCATACAATTCACATTTTGAAAGTGTCAATTTAATGGTTTTTAGTACATTTACATATCGTGTAATGATTATCACTAATTCCAGACCATTTCGTCTCCCCCCCAAAAAAACCCATACTCATTCACAATATGTCTCTGGATTTGCCTATTCTGAGCACTTCATATAAATGGAATCATATCATATGTGGTACCATGTAGCTGACTTCTTTCACTTAGCTTGTTTTTATCCATGTTGTAGCATATATATCAGTACTTAATTACTGGATAGACATCTTTTTAATCCACCATTTGATGGACTTAGGGGTTGTTTACACTTTTGCTGTTATGAATAATGCCCCAGTGAATATTCATGTACTAGTTTTGTATGAACATATATTTTCAATTCTGTTAGGTGTATGTATACCCCTAGGAATGGAATTATTGGATTGTATGTTAGCTCTATATTTAACTGTCTGAAGAACTGCCAGATTGTCAAAGTGGCTAGCACATTTTACATTACCATCAGCAGTGTGTGAGGGTTCCAGGTCCTCCACAGCCTCACAATACTTGTTAACTGTCCTTTTTATTATAGCCATCCTAGTGGGTATGGAATGGTATCTCATTATGGTTTTGATTTACCTTTCCCTGATGGTTAAAGATGTTGAGCATCTTTTCATAGTGACATTATTCATAATAAACAAAAAGTAGAAGCAACCCAAACATCCATCAACTGATAAATGGATTTTTAAAGATGTAGTATTATTATTCAACCATAAAAAGAAATTAAATACTGACAAAAACCTTGAAAACGCTGTGCTAAGTAAAGAAGCCAGTCACAAAAAAACATACTGTGATTCCATTTACATGAACAAATACAGACAGAAAATGGATTAGTGGTTCCTTAGGGTTGGGCGAGGGGAAGAAATGGAGTGACAGCTAATGGCTTTGGGGGTTTATTTTGGGGTGATGCAAATGTTCTAAAATTGATTGTGGTGATGGTTATAAAGCTGAATATATTAAAAACTATTGAATTGTGCACTTTAAATCAGTAAATTATATGGTATGTGGTTATTTTTAAAAGTCACAGATGAAAACATGAGCTTGTGTAGTTTTAAGACTTACTTTCAGTTTTCTTAGATAAGAGTAAATTCAGGCATTTCCTTTTTAATGACAGTAACATGAATCCCTCCCTTTCTACCCTCACCTCTTTAAACATATAAACATACAGGTTTGCCCTTGTTGGTGTTGGATCTGAAGCATCCTCAAAAAAGTTGATGGATCTGTTGCCTAAAAGAGAACTTCATGGTCAGAATCCTGTTGTAACTCCATGCAATAAACAGTTCCTGAGTCAATTTGAAATGCAGTCCAGGAAAAGTAAGCAGTTCCTCAGAGGCTTTTATTAAAGATATGCATTTTAACCAATGTTACTAGATGTTATACTAGAGATAGTATCTTGACATTTAGTTCCTTGAAGAATCCATTTTAGAAGTACATGCTTTGAATTTAATAGCTGATTATGACTGTGATCCCATGTACTAGAAACCTTCCATTTTTCTCTAATTGTCACAGGCTAAGTATTATACAGGTGTACAAGTTCTCTAGTCCTGCCATTCTTGTTCTGTCATTCACATCCTAGAGAAAAGAAGAAACTACATTCTAATCCTTAGATAGAAGGAAAGTTATGTGGGTGTATGTTGTGGTGTGGGAGGAACCACTGATAACCAGAAAACACTCATTTATTTTCTACTTGGCACCAAGACCTTTCATCACTTGGTAAAGTGAATATAGAAAAGGTTTGCCATTATACACTTAGGAATGGTACCACTTAAAGAGGTAAAGTAGATGATCATATAATTTACAAATTCAAGTGGCTATTTGTCTTTGAATATTTTAGCATGTAAGACTTACTACAGAATATGTGAGAAAATTTAAATGATGTATGCTTAGTGAAATTCTGATTTCTATTGGAGAATTTTGGTCTTGGCTGCTGCAGAGTACTAGTATTTTGAAAGTAACTCATACTTAATTGTTGGAAATACATTTAAGTCTGGATGCTTTGAGCCTTCAGAATTTAAATAGATGTGAATGTTACTTGGACAGACCCAAGGCACCTGCAAATTAGTATATAGTGTAAATGAACTTTGACGTAGGGTTGTTTCTAATTACAGTGGTTACATTTCAGAGAACTATTTTAATAAATGCTATTTATGAGTATTTGGATATTTGCAGCTACACAATCAGGACAAATGTCTGGGGAAGGTAAAGCTGGTCCTCCAGGAGGCAGTTCACGTGCAGCATTTCCACAAGGTGGTAGAGGACGGGGCCGTTTTCCAGGGGCTGTCCCAGGTGGGGACAGATTTCCTGGACCAGCAGGACCAGGAGGGCCACCCCCACCTTTTCCAGGTAAAATTTTTCTTAAATTACCATGGATAAAATGTGTCTGCCTAATACCTCTTTTCCTTTTCTCTCTTTTTCAAGTAATGCATTATTAATGTGACTTACTCTCCTTGTTATGCTATTTTTGGAATCCAGGAAATTTGATCAAGCATCTTGTTAAAGGAACTCGGCCTTTGTTCCTGGAAACTAGGATTCCATGGCATATGGGGCACAGCATAGAGGAAATACCCATTTTTGGCCTAAAAGGTCTTTATTTTTCTCCAAACTTGCTTGACTTATATATAGAATATTTACATCAGTCTTATTTTCTTACCTCTTAAAAATCCTTTCAAGACCATTTTTCCTTGTTTCACTTTCTAGCTTGGCATCAGAGTAGAATATAAGGTGGGTGATTTCATTGTAAGAAGCGTGTGTGCACTGAAAGATGGATACTAAGCATTGTAATCTTTATTAAATGTTTTAGTAATTTTCCTTAAGTGTAAATTGAGCTAGTTAAATTTTTAAGGATATATTTCACCTTTGTAGTTGCTAGTGTAGCATTTACCATATAGGTTTTATTTAAAGAGAAAGAATCTTGGTCTGTGAATTATGCTTTAAAAGTATGATCTTGGCATAAAGGTTAAAATACCTTATTGAAGCATGTTTTTTTCTCTTTCTCTCTCCTTTATTCTTTAGCTGGACAGACTCCACCACGTCCACCCTTAGGTCCTCCAGGCCCACCTGGTCCACCAGGTCCTCCACCTCCTGGTCAGGTTCTGCCTCCTCCTTTAGCTGGGCCTCCTAATCGAGGAGATCGCCCTCCACCACCAGTTCTTTTTCCTGGACAACCTTTTGGGCAGCCTCCATTGGGTCCACTTCCTCCTGGCCCTCCACCTCCAGTTCCAGGCTACGGCCCCCCTCCTGGTCCACCACCTCCACAACAGGGACCACCTCCACCTCCAGGCCCCTTTCCACCTCGTCCACCTGGCCCTCTTGGGCCACCCCTTACACTTGCTCCTCCTCCGCATCTTCCTGGACCACCTCCAGGTGCCCCACCGCCAGCTCCACATGTGAACCCGGCTTTCTTTCCTCCACCAACTAACAGCGGCATGCCTACATCAGATAGCCGGGGTCCACCACCAACAGATCCCTATGGCCGACCTCCACCATATGATAGGGGTGACTATGGGCCACCTGGAAGGTGAGTTAGTATGTATCTGTGACAGTAGGCTTGATTTTTCTGTTCAGTAAACGAGTCTACGCTCCGTCACTGAGAATTTTTTTTTTTTAATTACAGCCTTTTCCTCAGACACTTAATTTTCTGTATTGTTTTCTTGTTAGAAGAGGCAGTATTGTAGGGTAAAAAAATGAACAGGGTTGGGAATTATCTACCTCTGCCACTTACTTATCCATGTGATTTAGGGTAAGTCACTAAATCCTGAGGATTCACTTGCATCATTTTTTAAGTTAAAAGGGGTTAATAAAGATGATTAAAGTAAGCAAATGGGATCATTAAGCTAGTGTGAAGATTTCAGAATCTCTCATTAACCACTGATGGCACTAAATACACAGAACATTAAAGATTTTTCATTGTTGTAGAAACTAGGTAAGTTTGTTGGATGGATACTATTGACTATCTCATGCTGATCCAGAGTCCTGAGTAGTAAATTACTAACTTAACTAAAATGGGAACATTTAATAATTTCAAATATATTTGGGTAGGTAAATGCTTGTAAAACGCAGGCTTTGTGGAAGTTAATGACGATTCTTAGAGAAAAGACTGGGGGGACTCCACTGTTGAAACTAAATGATCTCTTAGCTCCCTTTCAAAGTAATTTAAAAATTATCCATACTCAAGCCATAATTTGGAGAACTATGTTTATAATCCCCAAGAACTCTCTGGATTTGATTTACCTCTTTCACTTTCTTTTGAGTTTATCATTTGATTTTGTATTTTTTAATGATAATTATTAAGCAACTTTGAGTTCGTCTGATAATGTACTTTAGGAATGGTTATGAGCATCTGCCTAATTCCATACAATTGGACACATCCACGGCAGTAAATTTGATATTGTAAACAAAGTCTATTGACAGCTACCTATCCATAGAAGATGCATCTTTTTGACTCCAAAAACACTTTGTTTTCTTTAGAAAAATTGTAAACTGCAAAGTTAGTATAACTTCTGTTCACTTTAAGTCCAGTGAGCAACTGCCTATCAAGTACTTACCCTTAGTGTGTGAGAGTGGGTTAGGTATCTTGGTTTGACAGTTTAAAATTTGAGTCTCATATCCTTTTCCTAACGTCATAGATTTGTGCAGTATCAGGTTTTCAAACATGGGGAGAGGGATCACTGTTGATTAGTGTTTTATGAAACTTGTTGAGAACTCAGTATCTTACATGGGATTTTTTTTTTAAGGGGGGATAGAATGGGCAAAAGTCTCAGCGCTTAAGTTGAAATCATACTTGGGTTTTTGAACAACATGTAATTTGGTGTAAGGATGTTTATAAAGCTTTGGGAATAACAGTAATAATACCTTAATAATGTAATAACAATGTAATAATGTAATAACAATAATACCTTAATAATGATACAAAAGGATAGATCAGCTATTTCCTAATTTCATTGCAATGAACTACTGCTTGCCTCAATTCAGTGTCCTACCCTAATAACTAAGATGGCAAAAATTTTGACTTTTCCTGTACTGCACATATATAATTTTTGGAGTTGTCAAGCAGCTTTAGAAAGTCTTGGCATTTTATTACAATTTATTTTTCAACAGATACATCATACACTTAAATAAATACTTTTTATTTACCAGATACTCTTCTTAGGTATTTTATAGCAAACAAGATAGTCTAAAATGTTGTCCTGCCTGAAATTCTATTAATAAACATTTATTATCCTTGTATTGTGAGTTGGGCCCTGTGCATAGAGGATCTGAACATAAACCAAATTCCTGCCCTTGATTGTGTAGGGTTGTATTCTTTGCTTTTTTTTTACATATTTATAAAAATATATTCATACATAACCGTGTGCTATATAATACATTACATCAGTGTAATTTATTGTAGATATGTAAATATGTCATTTCTGGCCTCCAGGAAGACTAGGTTTCTAAGTTGCTAGTTTATTTCAGCTGGAAGATCCTGGTGTAAGAGTTTTGCTTAGACTTTCTCCCTTATAGGAGAAAAGAACATGCTTCGGTGTAAAAAAGCAACAACTAGCTCTAAGGCACTTGTTAGAAGCAACTAATGAATTGTTTTATACTGTTATGACTAACTTAGAAAATCTGTTTAGTACGATCTAAGGTTTATTTTGATTTTATAGGGAAATGGATACTGCAAGAACGCCACTGAGTGAAGCTGAGTTTGAAGAAATAATGAATAGAAATAGGGCAATCTCAAGCAGTGCTATTTCAAGAGCTGTGTCTGATGCAAGCGCTGGTTTGTACATTTCTTTCAGTGTTGATATTTCTTATTTATGTTATTAGGAATGACCTAAAACTTTTAACTACAGTGTTGAAGTTTGGTCATTTATATGCGGTAGTTATGTTTATATTCCAAATTGTTACCTGTAGTCTATTTAAAAGGCACTGAAGGAAGCTGTATGTCACAATGTAGTGGAAAGATCCTTAATATAAAATTTTTAGATGTAGGTATAAGTACTAACTAGCCCTGGCATTTAATGATTTCAGAGCTTTAAGGCAGCTCATCTATTCCTATATTTACAAATAAGAACCTACTTACATTATTCATAAAATAAGCGCAATAACAACAAACTGTGCTGACATTCACATAAAAGCCTTTTCCAAATGGTAAAACACTAATAAAAATTAAGACATCTAATGTAGTCGTTTTCAAGTGCATTCCTTTTGTAAAATGCTTTATTACTCTTACCTCAAGTGGTGGGTGATATTTTGAAAACCAGATTTAATTTTAACCAGTCTCCTTCCTCTCACAGGTGATTATGGGAGTGCTATTGAGACATTGGTAACTGCAATTTCTTTAATTAAACAATCCAAAGTATCTGCTGATGATCGTTGCAAAGTTCTTATTAGTTCTTTGCAAGATTGCCTTCATGGAATTGAATCCAAGTCTTACGGTTCTGGATCAAGGTAAAACTCTTCCTGTCTTGTGTCTATTTAAACCTGCTACTCTACAAATAGAAGAAATACTCTGTTTGGGACTTTAAAATAGGACTTTGATTTTACTTACTACTGTTTACTCAGCAACTAGAGTGATTTTTGTTTTGTTTTAAACTCTAAATTAAATGTCAGGTGTTCGCTTGCTTAAAATCCTTCAAAGTCTTCCAGTGACTCTTAGAATAAGACTAAATAAGTAGTAAATAATATTGAGGCACTGTATGGTATAGTCTGTAGCCCCTGCCTATCTTTTTCAGCCACATCTTACACCTCTCCCATTGCTCACTGTTCTCTAGCCATATTGGATTCCCTTCTCTTCCTCTTGGCACATTAAGTATTTGACCCACCTCACTGTTTCTGTACTTGATATTCCTTCTGCTAGGAGCCCATTTCCCTGGCTCTTAACATAGCTGGTTCTTGTCTCAACTCAATGTAACTTCCTAGGAGCGATCTTCTCCCAGGTTATTCTGTCGTTCTTTTTGTTTCTTTCATAGCATTTTGCCATTATCTATTCTTATTTATTATTAATTCCCTTTTCTTTTCACCACAATACATGTTGAAAGGTAGAAGAGGTGGGCCTTACCTATCCTGTTCACTACAATATTTCTAATGGCTGAATAGTGCTTGGTGCAGAATGGATGCTAAATAAATATCTTTTGAACAGGGGAGTTAATGAATAAATGATCAATCTATTCCTAGTTTTTAAATTCCTTATTTTAGCATTACTGCTAACCTTGAAATTTTACCTGTTTATGAAAAGTAGATCTTTAATCTTCACAAGATAATCTTAGATCTGTCTTTAGTATACTTTATCTGGTGGTATAATCTTCTTCATTAAGAAAAAGGAGCTTGTCTTTGTCATAGTTCCCAACTTTATAATTATTATTTCTGGCCCAATGTAAGAATCTTTGAATCTGAACAAATTTTTCATAGCTAATGACCATATCGTTTTTTTTTTATTATTAAGGTATCATTGATGTACACTCTTATGAAGGTTTCACAAGAAAAACAATATGGTTACCTCATTCACCCATATTATCGAGTCCCCCCCATACCCCATTGCAGTCAGTGTCCATCAGTGTAGTAAGATGCCACAGAGTCACCGCTTGTCTTCTCTGTGCTACACTGCTAATGACCATATCTTACATATTCTTTTTAAGTCCAAAGTAAGAACTTCTGCCTTGATCAAGGAACTTAGCACTTAATGATGTTTGCTAAATCTAGCTGTCTGGTGCAAAAATGGAGATTTAAATTAATACACAGTTGTTACTTATTGTGAATTTTGGAATTTAGAATAGAATTTCTAGCAGTGTTTTAGGCAATATACTTTGATTAAATTACCTCTTTGTTTGTTTTTAAGACAGCTCTTAAAACATTTCTCTTTATTAAATAACAATGTGAATAGTATCCCAGGTTTTTCTAGAGATCATTATTACTAGGTCTCTCTTCTGCTCCCCATCATGGACCCCCAACCCTTCTAGCAAACGTGTATGTTAGTAGAAAGTTTCTTGGTGGAGTAGCACGCATGATAAACCAAGTTTTGTTTAGTTATAAATGTAAAATGGATATTTATGTTTAGGTGTATTGATAGGTGGTAATTATGTTTGTAAGTCTCATTGTATATTGCGTGACTTCAAGAATTTTATATCTTAAAAAACAACATTTTATAAATACGGTCTTTAGCTTGAAACACAAGTGTTTTGAAATTTTCCCTCTTTTACCTTTTTTTTTCGTTCAGTAAACACTACATGTCTGTATTAGGCTACTAGTTATAATAATGTAATAGATGCTATGATATATTGCCCTGATGTGCCTGGTTCCCAATTTTTAGGTGAATATTTTTAAAAATGGAATTCATAGTTCATGTATGTAGGTAGGTTGGTAGGTCATTGCAGTTCAGAATATAGGTCTAAACTAGATTTATAAAGAATTTTTTGCCTTCTTAAGTATTTTTAAACACCAAAATACTGAATCTTTTTTAAGCTCTCCATTATGGAGAGCATTAATTCAGTAATTTCTTTTAGAAGACGTGAACGATCAAGAGAGAGGGACCATAGTAGATCACGAGAAAAGAGTCGGCGTCATAAATCCCGTAGTAGAGATCGTCATGATGATTATTATAGAGAGAGAAGCAGAGAACGAGAGAGACATCGGGACCGGGACCGGGACCGGGATCGAGAACGCGACCGAGAGCGCGAGTATCGTCATCGTTAGAAGGTGGGTACTCCTTGTTCCTCTTGTACTTAGCATATATATTATTAATAGTAATTGTAACTCCAGGGCTATTGTTTATACAGTATATACCTACATTTTAAATGGTCCGACTACTTGTTCTGAATTTAATCTTCCAGAAACATCTGAGAAAAATGCTTGGTAAGTAATGACAGGTAAAAAATGTGACTTCTTATCCTTGACTATTGTATTGCTGAGTTAATAACTTTTAGGTTTTATTTAGATTGTTTAATGGTCTTAAGAAAGCAGGAAAATAGGAGGACTCATTGTCTACTTCTAACCTCTGGAAATTGAAATTGTCTTAATCACATACACATTTTTCATATTATTTAAAATACAAAGTACAGGGAGTTGATTCATATATATATATATATATATATATATATATATATATATATACACACACACACAAAATGTGCTTGGACTTTTAATTAAATTGAAAGTTTCTCTCCTTAAACTAACTTATATTTATCCCTAAAACTTAAAGAATATCTAATAGTATCATAGCTCACAATACAAGAGGATGATTTTTCTCAGCATTGAACGGCTATTTTCTATTTAAAAAAGTTTTTTAAAAAAGACACTTTTCCTAGCATTTGGTTTTTGTTTTTATAAAAGACACAGTATCCTTTAATTTGCAAAGAAGATATGAAACTTTATTAAAACGGGTTCAGGGTACTCCATATCTAAAAGTTGTATCAGATCATACGTCCCAGGTTAGGATAACTTTGAAATGATTTTCTTTGACCTTTCATTCATAAACCATAATCATTGTGTCTTTTTTCTGTATTTTAAAACTATTTCTTGTGTACATTTATCATAAAGCGGGAAGAGTTGTCTGTTTATACTTCATTTTCACGTGTAATTTTATTTTTATATTTGTGAACAGCATTTATTCATGTGAAAAGTGGGGGGAGGGCAGTATAAAATTTATGCATGTGACAGTTTATTCTGTAAACAAATATTTTTTCTTTACTTGTTGATGGCATATCCAAATTAGGCTAAAACAAACCCCTTGTAACTATTTAAATGATTATTTTCCATAATCATGGGAAGCATTGAAAATTCAATCATGGTAATTGTCCGTATTTAAATTGTTATCGGTAAAATCAAAGACTTTTTCAAGTATATGTAATTCTGTGGCAGAATAGCAGTTTAAGCAAGTGAGATCCTTTTTGAATAATACTATTTAGAAAATAAGTAAAATGTAAAGTCTTATTTTTCTGGTACACAAATGAGATTATAGTTTTAAGGGCTTTTGAAGAGAAAAGGCCAATTCTAATACTTTTCCTTGCATTTCAAATACGCATCTTGAATATTTATCAAAACTAATATGAAGTTCTCCATGTATTGTATTACTTAATGTAAATCTAAAAACATTTTTTTAACATGAGGCAAGACATTTTTCACTTTTAAAGCTAAGCTGATACTGATACTGTTTTTGGATATGAGTAAGGATGTTGTATCATGTAAATCTAGATACTAAGTTTTGAAGATACAGCTGCCCACCTCACCCCCCAGCCCTCACCCCTAGGTCGGACAGATCTTGATCCATCCCACCTTTTGAAAAAATTCTCAGTGTCCATGAGTTCCTTAGGTGAATTGTGGCCAATTTACTACTTGAAGTGCTTAACTGTATCAGCCATTTCATTTATAGTAAGGTCATACACGTTATATTTTTACTTAGTCTTTGTCAATTATCATCAAGCTTCTGGTAACCGAGGAAGGCATGATAACAAAACTCACCTACGTTTTCAGGCATCCCCAAAATTGAATGTGCCCATCAAGGGGCTTCTGAACCAGTTTGTACCCAAAGTAATTAATGAATTTTCCTACTGGTTTTAAACTAGCACAGTCAACCAGGTTAACTCCTTGAAAAGTCAACTGTCAATTTAAAATACTTTGAATTACTAACATTACATTACATTCCTGTTGTAATGGGTACACCTAACTATATCATGGCTTGAGTTTCATTACATTCAGATATTAACTATGAATTCCTAACTTGCAAACTATTGGTGACGCTTTTTCTTAAACATTGATGTGTACCATACCAAAATCCCCATGTTTTGTTTGTACATTAATCAGAATTGAGTTGTAATATTGTTATGTGCCTTCATCCAAGCAAATTTTACATAAGCATTTCTAGTGCAAAAAATTCTGTTACCCTGGACTATTTGTACCTTTGCTATAACATACAGTATTTATTGTGGATATAGATGTACATAAAGGGGTGGGGACTGGGATTAAATACATTTAGGTGAAAAACTTTTAAACAAACAAAAAACTATCTGCACATTTAATCACCATCAAATAAGGTCTGTTGACCTTTTTAGGAGTTTTAAAATATGAGCCCTTTTGAGCTTTCATGTAAATCGTAAATGGACTGAGTGGAATGAGAGTAACTTGGAAGTTAAAGTGAATGTCAGTAAGTCTGTATACAAATAAAACAATGTAATCTATTATTAAAGTGATGATGAATGACTAAAGGGGCAAGTTCTTAACTGGAAACTTAATTATGTTGGCAAGCTGTTAATGTCTGTCCCATCTTAATTTTTTGTGTTTGAACTGTTGGTAATGTTAATTGCATTCTCTCATTTTAAAAATGTATTAGTTTTTCTAAAAGCATTCAGTATTCTAAGTTCAAATAGATAATATTTTAATGGAATTATCAGTATTGTAAATTTTCAGTATGTAAACACATTGTGCTTCATCTTCTGTAATTTCTGCCTGTATTCTCAGACCACTCTGAGCAAAACAAAAGTAGTAGTGTTTTCAGATTGTACACTTCTTACAGAAATAATTTTACTTTCATAGTTGAGTTTGTTTTCTTTCAGATTGTGTTCCTCTTATTACTTGTTTGGAACAATGCTACTTAGCACATTTCTGTAACAATTCAGTTTTGCTTTGTGTACTAAAGAATAATGAACCAAATTATTTTTTTAAATACTCTCTATTCATGCTTTTCCTCTCCATGAAATACAAGGTTTTACATATTCTCAAATCATTGCCCATTTCTTTGGTAGAATTTTAAGTATCGTGTGGGATGTGGATTAAATATAACTACTCTTTCCTCTGTCTCTGTTGTACTGCTTTTCTTCTACCATAAATTTCATGATCGTAGATTTTATTGTTACAGCACAGGATTTAGGGGGCTTTGAATTCTTTATTCAGTTTATAGCTTTTCATTTGTTTGGGAAAAACAAAGCCAAAAGAGTAAAAAGTTCTTATATGTTAAAATGTTTTATCTCCTTAAGATTTAGAATTATTTTGAAGGTTATGTGAAAATTAAATAACTCTTAGTTATCTGATGAATGATACTAGTGATGATATTTAAAAATTATTTCTGCAACTCTTAAGTCATCTGAAATCTGCCTATTACTGTCCAGCCCTGCCTGTATTTCTTTGTGTTTTCCCATATATCCTAACTGCTCTGCCTCATCTGGGTATGCTAGCTATCACTTCTGCTGTAATTTTCCTTGCTTTTACTCTTATTTGCAAACTTGTCTGACTACACAGCTTTCTTGACTGAAGTGACAGGAGGGTAGAACGTGATTCCTTGAGTGGATGTATAGTGTGTTTTTTGCTCACTGTGGTTTAAGAATATGGTTTTGTTTACAAATGATTAATGTTCCCTGTTCAAAAAAAAAAAACCTCAGTGCCAGTGTGAGTCACCTTGCTCTCTCACCTTCATCTCAGTGTGAAATTTACTACCATTGTTCTAGTTTGTAAATTACATTGTTTTGAATAAATAATGTTTTGAATGAATATTTAGTTAAAACCTAATAACCAAGCAGGGGTTAAGGTTGCCTTATATGCCATACAAATTAGTCAACTATGGTAGCATGTTTTAACTCACAGTGAATTCTAAATCACATAAATAGCTTATTTTGCAATGTCCATTTTTGTGAAATTTTGGACAAAGCTGAGTTTTCTTTGTGGCAAAGTTTATTTCTACTATTTAGTGAATTGCCTAGAGTAACAATCGTACATGTATTATAGTGTAATAAAAGGCTTTAGTTAAAATGAGGTAAGTACCATCTCCAGAGGTAGAAAAATGAAAATATGTTTTGATAGTAGTAAGGGAATTTTCTGATGAATATCTACAGTAAGCAATTTTGTGTGATATGTTCTAGTCAACACAAGAAAGGGTTGGCTTATATTTAGATACTTCAATTTCTTTTGTCCATACCATCTCCATTCCTCTAATTAAGAATTTTCACATAAAAGTGAATTTTGTTTCACTGAGTTAATAAAAACACGTCTCTAAAATTACACAGAATCCTTTTAATTCAGTATATTAATGTGAAACCTATAAAAGAGCCATATCTGATGTATATTTTAATCTTTTACTTGAAGGATGAATTTCCATGAGTTTAGAAATACTTATGCTAACAGATTTGCTTAAATGAGTTTCTAACACATAATTTGAGTTGTTAGTATTGGCTTGATCTCACATTATTATCTCAAAATGCAGGTGCTTCTCTGTATTGAAATTTGACTTAGTGCTTACTTTATAGACTTAATTAAAGAGCTGTAGATTCCATTTGTCTTCTTATTCTTTTAACTGTTTACATATATCTTCCTTTTATAACTGATAGCTAACCCAAGTAGTTTTGTGGCTTTGACACAGATTTGACCAAATGGTATTCTGAAAATATGAGCATTGAATGTATTTGTCACTTTTAAGCTTCTTTTTGCTATCTTTGTTTATGGAGATGTCTACTTAGAAATTTGAGACTATAAAATATGGATTTGGATTACTGGAAATGGGTTCTATTGCCTTCAGATTCGCTTCCGTTTGAGATTGTAAAATTTGTATTTCCAAATGGATATATGTAAAGTGTTTAGAAATAGTCTGTCAGACTATCCCTTAGATTTTTTGTCTGTATGGTGAAAATGAGAGACTTATTAGTAAACATCTATCTATAAATATAATCAAGAAAAAGATGAGTGTATTTTCCTTGATAAAGATGTATGTTATAATTTCATAAACAGGCTCTACATAAAGTATAAAACTCCATTGAGTGATGAATATATAAAGTTGCAGTATATGCCATAGGTGTTTTGAAAGGGTTGGATATTTTGTTTTGCTCACTGTGACTTCAAATAATTCTTCCCTCTTAGTGTCCTGATCTCTCTTTTTCATTGCACCTAGCATAACAAAAAAATTAGGGGATAGCATTCTTTTGCAATAAGATTTATGATCCAGTAACTCATTTTTCAGGTTAGAACATATTCTTTGCCTGTCTTTAGCACCTTTTAATACCAGTTTTTAAAAGTGCATTGCAAATAATAAAAATAAAGCATATGAAAGCTACCTTTTTAGATTTCTTTCCATGAAGTAATTCCACTTAAAGCTCCATCAGTGTGAGATAAATGTACAATAGAAGGTAACATTACCTTAAGTATGTCTTTGAAAAATATGTGCAAATTGAAATTACTCATTTAAAAGAAAAAGTCCAGGATTATAACATCTGCTTTTATCTTTAGCAGTTGTAAAAGTTATGTTTTTGTTTCTAGGCAGTGTGAAGGGAATGCATAGTGTATTGATACTCTTAAGATGATTACAGCCTAGTTGGGGAGGAAAAGACATAAAGTTTCTAGTTGTGACAGAATATTAATTACTCTTAATTATAGAGAAAAAGGGATTTTCCTATTATTTTTAATGGCAGAATATCATTAAATATTACACCCTTTTGCCCCTTATTACATCATCTTATTGAAATGCCCTCTTGGAATTTACATATTAAATATCTGGTGTTTCAGTGATCACTTACATACAAGTTAAATTGAATGTTTCTTTTGTGAACCTCTACCTGAAGTTTGCGTATTTATGTATTTTTGAAATTTTAGTTTATTACATTTATTGGGTTTTTTTTTTAATGTGAATTTTCAATGAAATTTATTGTAGATTCCTGTTGAGCTCTTCTGGTTAGTTGATACGGTACATTAGATATTTCAATACAGGTGGAATAGAATGAAAGTAAAGTAAATGTTTTAAATTTGTATTATGTCTCAAGATTTGTATGTGGATGTCATATTTATTAAATGTGCATACTGAGCTATATATTTATAAATTTTATTTATAAATTTTGTAATATGGAGCACCGTTTGGTTTATTACATTTGCAGAAGTTCCTGTATGCTGTCAAATAAATGCAACTAATTTGTAAAATAACCTTTTGCATTTTCAGTTCTCATTTAATTGTTAATAAGTTATATAGAATTGATATGTGGGTGAATGAAAAATATTTACTTTAAAATCATCCAAGCATTTTTCCATTTATTTTTGTAGTAAGCATACTTTAGAAAACGACTTATAAATGTTTTCATCATCGCAGAAACAGTAGCTGCTATATTTCATTTGTTTCAGTCATTAAATTAATAAGGCAAATATTGAAGAAGAATGAAATCAGAATAGCTGGGGTTTAATTATCACATAAATTGGGAGCATTTCTCCACCACAAAGGCAACTACTGTTTCAGTTAATTCTTATTTTGTGTTAGAGTACGTACAGTGAAGTAGATGCACGGCTTGTGTATGTATAGTTAAGCCAGCGTTTTTCTGTGTACTGTGGGGAATAGCAAAATCTACATCACAAATTTTGACACATTACAGCTGAAGGAAGAGGAACACCTTCCAAGACAAACAGTCTTCATGGGGGAAAATGATGCTTGTCCAGCAGTTTGCTTCTTGTGATTGAACTGAACCTGTAAGGATTCATGGATAAAATGAACAGGAATAGATCTGAATAAAGCAAATCTGCATAAATGGTAACCAGTAGCTCTACTTTTATTTTTTATGTTGCTTAACTGTTTTATTTGAAGGAAACCTGTGTGATTTAAAAAGTTATAGCTTTGCAACTTTATTACTGGTTATATACATTTGGCCATTATAATGTGCAAGCAATTGGAACAAAATGTCAAGTAAATGCTTGTTTTTATAGTAGTTTGTTCTTGTTAAAAATGTTCATATGATAATGTCTGTAAACAGCACCACTTTGATTACAATAGATGTAGTGTTGTAATAAACTGTTTAATGGGGCTGATGTGTAAAGCTGTTCAAGTTATTTGATGTTTACACCTCAGGGAAAGTCTTGTGTTCAGCAATATCTAAAAGATAATGTTACTCTGACATTTATACTGTCCTTTAAAAAGCATTGCAATAGCGTTTTTGGATATGCATCAATCTATAATCTTGCGTTCAGTGAATTAAACATACTAAGTGTCTCTTGCCCTTGATTTTGATATTAGAATAGTGATTACATGGATATTTACTATTTCTATATTCTGCTTTTCTAGCTGTTTTTACCTAGTTAGCTTGTGATTTTGCTGAATGGTATGTAAACTTGTAAAAACTGAAATTTCACAGACATAGCAATCCAGTCAATGTGTTAGGGGTCAAAATTCTGTGGTTTTAACACTTTAGTAAAAACCCATACATTATTTGCTACAGTGATGCCGCTTAATTATAACACAGATGTACTGAAACGCTTAATTGTAAACTGCTAGCATTGACAATTCTGATTTGATGCGGCAGTTATTTGCTGTTTTATATTGATCATACTTGTGGTTTATTTTTGAAGCCATGGGCAGTGTAAATACAGCCGCAAAGCAGACAAGTGTGAGTAAAGACAGCCTTAGTTTTATTTTCCGGTTATAGATTTCTGAAAGGTGTGATGTTTATTAATCAGGTTATAGTCTCCTGTGTGTGTAATGGGAGATTATAGGGGTAGCCTATCTCTCCACACTTTCGGAATTTTTTGTATGTTCACCAATCCATTGATTCGTGATAGAGTTCCTTAAAAGGTTTTTTTCAAACCTGCTTTGCATGTAGGTCCACATTAAAAGCACTTGGCTAGCATGTGTTGTTAATTGTAATATCAGCATAGGCAGAGCCTCAACTTGATTAGAAATTTTTACAGGAAAGTCATTCCGAATCACTGTTTCAGAAATTTGAGGTAAAAATCCTTCAGCAAGTTAATTTGTTTTTAATGTTTTTAAGATCTGATTATCTGTGAGATAACTTCTGGTAATACACATAGATTTTTAAAAAGTATGGCCCAATTTTAGGACAGTGCTTAAAGTATTTAGGCACCCCAGATATTAATATCATGTCCAACTGTGGAGCCCTCTAGAGACCTACACTGCAGCGCTTCACTTTCATCTTGTGTACTCTCACAC
Source organism: Smutsia gigantea (assembly GCA_032199065.1). Classification (NCBI taxonomy): domain Eukaryota; kingdom Metazoa; phylum Chordata; class Mammalia; order Pholidota; family Manidae; genus Smutsia; species Smutsia gigantea. The sequence goes on from JAVSCE010002992.1 coordinate 26,431, forward strand.
TAATTACAAAATTAGCTGCTTTAAATCATCCGTATTATTGACAGTTGTTTTTAAAACATTTTGTGACTAGAGTGTTTGTGCACGGGATTATTTGTGTTTATCAGAACTATTTGCCCTCAGATTTTTTAAGTGTTCTGTCTTGAAAATGTAGTTGCTTTTTTAACATTATTTGAGAGTTGTATCAAAATCAGTTTTCTTGTTTTGTATATAGGTGTTGTTTCTGTCATTTCTTAGCTTTTTAATATTTTGATTACAATGCCCTAATGTGAAGACGTATGGACATAAATACATTACAAGGGAAATTAGTTAATAGTAAGCTTAAAAGGTAAGTAAATGTCCATGAGAATAAATTTTTCTCTGAACAATTTTAAAATGGAATCATAAAAATCTGAGCTTGAACTTGAAATGAAACTGGAAATTTTGTACTAATTAAATCCTTCCTTTACCTTTTCATTTTTTATCAGTGGGACTCTTTAATTGCTCATTCTATATCACTCTTCTCCCTAGCTGGCTGATCTCATTACATGATTTTTGTTGAAGACAATGTGAGTGTACTAGAATTGTTTGCTGCTAGTCCATTATTTTTAAGTGTTGTCAGAAATAACTTTTCTGTCTGACCAATTAATTTTTGCAGTCTTTCTCTACCTGGTAACACATGAATGTAGGGTGGTAAAGGTGAAAATTGCAAGCCTTGTTTTATTCTTCATATCCCTTTTGTCATTTATGGACTAATGTTATTTGAAAACTTTTTAAAAAAATAAATGTGTAAAAACAATCCAAAGAAATAACTCTTTACACAGACACCAAAAAAGAGAGAAAGGAAAGAAAAGAATTCCAGAGACTTTCTTAAAAAAAAAAGTAATAATTGTAGTGGATATAAAAACAAATGAATTTAATTTTAAACCATAGCATTTCTTAGTGCTATGCAGTCCCATTCCTTTCAGCTACTAAAGTTAGGAATGATTTATACAGCACCTGAGTGGTATTGCTTCTGAAGTGCTATTGATGTGCTGGTTAAAAGGACATATTTGTGGAAGGGATATTTCACTGTAAATTTGGAAATGCTTATTTTGATTTTCATAAGCAAGAGTTGGAGTTAAGTTGCAATGGCTGTTCATCATAGTTTAGCTGCTTAATGGCCCCTTACCTAGAACATTCTTAAGTGGTTAAATACAATTTATAGAGTTCACAAATAACTTGGTGAATTGTAGCATAAGGTATTATTTTCATTTAATTCTCCTGTGGAGAATATTACTTTGTTTTTTACTAGTTTAAGGTCAGTTCTTAAACATGGAGGTTTTAATAAATGTTGTATAACATTTTATAGTAAAAGGGGAAAATTGTTGAAAGGGTAAAGACTCTTTCCCTATGTATTTAAGTGTGCCAATAACCTGCATACATAAGGTTTTATACAATGAGATGCTACTGCAAGGCTTTCTGTTGGCGTACTCTCAGCATTTTGGTTTTCATACCTGAATGATCATTGCATCTTTTCTGTATCTTTCTAAGACAGCTCCAATTTTGTGTTTTAAGCTTCAGCTTGCCATTTTAAGGGGGAGTTTACATTCTAATTCTTTACTGAGAATACAGTATTGAGAGTCTTGCTGTTTTACAGAAAACTGCCTTTTGAATTTTATTAAGATCATTTGCATCCCATGGCCATCTATAAATGTTTCCTGCAGTTGTATTTCAGTGCATGCTTATCATTTGTACATATTAGACATTTTTGTGCTAAAATATGTTAAGTGAGATTTTTGTAGCAAAGCATCCTATTTTTCTGTTCTTACTGTGTGTGTGTGTGCGTGTGTGTGTGTGCGCGTGTTTTATTTTTTCACTTTAACCTTCAGTTTAAACACTGGAGTATTTATTTAATTTTTTAGCAACTTGACTCTTAGAAGCCTTAGACTAATTTTTTAAATAAATATTCAACCAAAAAGTATAAATTTATTAAGATGTGGCCTTACATATAGCATTCCTTGTGTTTATAATGTGAGATTTTTGGAGAAATCAAGGGGATTAAAGTTTCATTGTAAGTTGAAATAGAAAATGTGCTAAAATGTCTAGGCTTCTTGGAGGAAGTTCTTATTCTCTTCTTTCTAGGCATTAGAAAGAAGCAGTATGAATTATTAATATTCAGAATATTGAGGCAATTGTGTCCTGTTCAGATTGATTGATTGTCTTAACCAATGTTTCTTTTAAAGTTTCAGGTTGTTGGCATTAACTCTGAGTGTGCAGCTCCTATGTTTTTTGTATGGGATGTATAAATACTTGCTTAAGTATAGACAGTTTTTAATGTTTTAAAGACTTCTTGATATATTAATTAACATACTATAATGGGAGTCTTTTGAAATGTTAGGTATAGTTTAATTGAAGTCACACAAATCTTGAAATGGTATCTGCAGATAGTAAATACTACGGAAAGTTTTTCGTGTGGGAGTATCTTAAAACTCCACCATGGGTGCAAATGTTCTACATTAATTTCATAATTGAAAAGACCCTGCATTTAGTAAAAGCATTTCATTTTGAAGTTGTGTTCTTTCTGTTGCACTGTTACTGGGTAACACTTCTCAGCATTCTGTAAGTTAAATTATTTAAAAATACAATGGCGAATTCGTGTTTATTTTTTTACTTTGAAAATTGTAGTACTCAGGTGGTATTTAATGGGAAAGGATCCTTTGGGGTTAATCATAATGTATTCTAAGGAATGCATCTATAACATTGGTGACTTTAGCCTTAAAAAAAGTTATATTCTTATTATTCCTTCCTCTTCATCCCATGGTATATTAGCAAAGTAGTTTACAGCCTTGTACAGCCTTACAAAGTTGTTTTACAATTTTTAATGGAAAGCCCTTAACAAAAAAAATTGTATCATATTACCAGTATCCATGAATTACTGAATTACAGTTTGTAAATAATTTGTCTAATACCAGAAGGCCAAAGAAAGTCTTAAAACTTTAGCTATTGACTCTGTGGTGACTTCACAATAAGATATCTGTGCAAAAGGTAAGGTGATATTTGATCAAATAGACATCTTTTTGATGTCCATGGCAACTAGACTTCCGTATTAGCTTCTATTAAAAAGCTCATTCTGTTTTATTAAAATGTTTGTATTGCAATTTTGTGTTTAATGTTTACTTTCTGTCTTTTCTTTCTTTAGCATTTAGGTGACTGTTGAGCAGTTTGCTATACTGGCCACTGTTGGCCTTAAACTGCACTAGTAACAAGCATGGTATTTATCTTGTATTGAAAATAAAACACAATTTTGATAACACTTTGTTGTTTGTCCTTTTGTTTGATTCATAATTTGTTAACCATTGTATACGGATTGAATGTCTATTGGCAATATGCAGTATAACAGAAATCGGACTGTTTTCTGTATTTTGTCTTTAAGCCAGCCTTCTAGGTTGTGGTTATTTTCTTCTGTATTGACATTTTGATGGTCTTTAAAGCAATTGATGTCTGGCTAAAATTAGGATTTAAAACTAGGCTGTCTTTTTTTTTTTCTTTTTGACAACACTTTTCTTACTAAGGTATCATTGATATTTTCTTTGACAACATTTTTCTTATTTAAGGTATCATTGACATATAATCTTAGGGAGGTTTCACATGAGCAACATTGTTGTTACTACCTTCACCCATATTCAAGTCCCCCCCCCCACACACACACACACACCCCATTGCAGTCACTGTCCATAAGCTTAGTAAAACACTATGGAGTCACTACTTGTCCTCTCCGTGCTATACTTAGGCAGTCTTACTCTTAAAATTATGATTCAGAAAACATATGTCTAGTTTTAGGAAATTACTAATCTTACTAGACTAATCAAATTAAAATATCTAGTTTGCAGCAAAAATATTTCACCAGCTAGCCTGGAAACTATATTAGAGTATTTTTAAAAACAGTAAGTAATGGTGATTTCAAGGCGGATTTGTGTGCCAGATATTACATCAGGCCCCACCTATACACTTCAAAGTATGGTGAAGGTAACATTACTAAACAGTTTAAATAAACAGGTTAAACTAGGAATCCTTTTTATGCCCATGTTAAAATTGTGGTTCAGGTTTTGTTGCCCTGTTCCTCTGTTAATATGTTTACATTTTAAGGAAGGTGATGTTCATTGAGTTAATTGAGGCTTGCAGAGTATTTGGCTCAAAGAAAAGATTGTTAGGAACATCTTTTAACTAGATGCCACACAAAACTCCATAGGAGTCAGTCAAAGACTGATACAGTGAAAAAGTGGCTTTTTGATAAAAAATTTGTAGGCAGAATTTTCCCGGTCTCTTAGTCTTCATTCCTGAATATTACCGTGAAACCAATGTTACTGCAAATGGTTTCCAACATGCATCTTCGTCTCCTTTCTATACTCAGCAGAGTTCTTGGATTTTTCATGCTAATGTTAAATTGAGACCTGAAGAAGGAGTAAGAATGAACTTGGTGAAGAGGGAAGGGAGAATACCTTCTAGGCAAAAAGGGGTTTGCATAAAAGGCCTCTGGCAGAAAGGAGCATATAAAGAATTGCCATATTAGGGGAATGCCAGTTTGGCTGAAGTAGAGCACAAGGAACATAGCCTGTGTATGGGGCTGAGAATAGGCAAGGGCCAAGACTTTATTAAAGATTGTCCCAAGATTAATGTGGAATCATTGAATTGTGTGCAATGTCACAAGTAGATTTCACATTTCAGAAAGCATTTTATTTGCACCATAATGAAAAGAATATATGAGGTAAACCAGTGAAACTATCTACAAGTGTTTTACCACAAGGAGATAGTGGGGATAACAGGTAAAGTTTATTTAGCAAAAGACTTAGGAGACAATTGATATACTTAGTGGAAGTACGGATGGGAGGATGACTTAGACCTTGTGCAATGGTATGTATGCCATTGACTGAGATGGGAAACTGGGAAAGATGTGCAGACTGAATTTAGTGCCTTTGAGATCCAAGAAATAGCGAGTCATTTGGCTGTATGGTTTGGGAGTTTAGAAGATAAAGTGGGTTAAAGCGATAACTTAGTAACAGTTAAAACCATCTAAATATGGGGAGAATGGAGAGTGGAAAAAGGGAAGGTGAGGGTCTGGTACAACTTGAACTGATACATGCCCACTGGGATCAGTATTGTGGGAATAACTAGCTTTGGACTAAGATAAACACCCTCAGGAGGGAAGATGTGAATAAATAAAAACGGGAATTTGTGGGCTGTAGGGGTAATTTTAAGACATTCCTGTCTAGTGATTTTAAAAGTAGAATTCAGGGGGCATTGTGCAGTGGCTCATGGCTGAAGACTGAGTATGAATTGATGTAAATATGTAGAAGATTTGTTGGGACATGGTTAGTGCAGCCGAGGGTGATCTCCATTCTTGTAGCAGCTGTCCACCTAACTAACATCCAGTCATCTAGGAGAAGGTACGTAGTGGGATCAAGCTGTGGGATGAAGAAGGCATTAATAATTGCCTTCAATTTAATGGTTGTCAACCCAGTAGCAGGACAGAATCACCCATGCCCTCAGTTTTTGGTGGGGTGAGGGTCTGCCCATCAGCATTTTGAAACATTGCTGTTAACTTCTTTTCTCAGACTTCTTAAATCACCGTTTTAGATTATATTCTTTTACAAGTAAGCCAGTAGGCTCTCCGGCATCATGACTAATAGAATGGTGAGTTGTTGAATGGGTTTTTGGTTCCAAATCAGCATTTTTCACAGTTTTTTAATGTTATCAAACTAAGCCCCCAGTACCCTGTGAACTTTAAAAGCTTTATCTAAATACCTGAACTGTCAGCATTTAGGAATAGGTTGTAAATGTTCATTTCCACAAATATCAAGCATACCTACTCTGTACAAGATACTGTGCTAGGTGCTTACGTGTTAGGCCATGGCAGCTTATTGGCATCTTATTTTAAAGAGTTTCATGTAAATACTGGCACAGGTTCTACCTACATAATTACTATAGCTATCCTGTTAGGGTAGATGGGTTAACACCTGTGGGAATGTTAGCACTGTGGAAATCTTGGCATTGACTCAGGTATTGCTTCCCACCCCAGTACAGTAGTAAAAACTTGAGTACTGCTGTATGCCACTTAAGTTCTTTTTTCCCTAAAACTGGTTGTCATTTTTTCTTCTTCAGCTTTCCCCAAGTAGGGGGGGGGGGGAATGACCTTAAATTAAAACAAAATGCAGGAATCTTCCTACCCTAAGAACATACTCAGTTTATTAGAAAGTCATTTGCAGAATGTAAAGACTGGAACCAATAGTTACTGACTGAATCTAGCGATGGCTGGCTTTTCAATTAATAGTCTATCCATTGTAAACACCTGTTGAAATCATTTTTATGGAATTCAGAAGTTATTTCAGGATTGCTGGCAACAATTCTACCCTAAACGTGTAAACTTAACCTCTTTCATATTTCACATTACTTATAAACATGATAGGTATGTCCGTATGCTGGAGACTGCCTATCTATAAACTTTTTAGCAACCTGTTTTATGTTGACCTTGGCTTATTAAATGATCTGAGTATCCGAATGGACACTAAAGAGGGGGAGATGAATGGCATGACTCCTTTCATCCCTACTGAAGGGATTTGGGTGGTAGTCTACCAGAAGTTACCTTTTACCAATTGTTAGTCCCACTTTGTGCAGATTTTGAGGATGGAACATGTCCTGTTACCCGAAGTTGATCAGTTAGCATAAATAGGCAGATACAGCAGGAGTTGAAAGTGAAGATTTAAATTTAAAATGTCATTATTCCTTACATCCTTAGTCTGTTTTGCTGTTTCTCTTCCTTAGCCTTTTAATTTTGGGGTACTCCTAGGAGGCTTAGTCACCCTACATTCCTTGGTGGACTTTTCCTGTCTAATGGCTTTAAGTGTTAATAGGTTGTCAATTTCTAAATTTATGTTTCCAATCCAGACCTTTTTCCCAAATTGAAGGCTTAACTGCCTGCTGGACATTTCTCCCACAATATCTAATAGGAATCTCAGACTTGCCGAGACTGAACTACTACCTTCTCCTCCCCCAACTGACCTGCTCAGCCCACAGTCTTTCTCAACAGGTAGCATCACCACCATCATCTAAATTGCTTAGGCCCAAAACTTTGAAATCATTCTTGACTTTTCCCACACTCCATATCCAATACATCAAGAAATCTCTTATGTCTACCACCAGAAAATACCTAGAATCTGACCACTTACTACTATTTTCACTGCTTTCATGCTTTGCTTATATTACTGCAGTAATTCCTAATAGGTATCCCTACCTTCTGCCCTTTCAGCAGTTGTCAGAATTTTTATCATGTCTATTCAAAATCCTGCATTGGCTCCTCATTTCTATCAGTAGAACTTCAGTCCTTGAAAAGTTCCTACATGATTTGGCCCCGATTGCCTCTGTGACCTCCCGGGACCATCCACCATGCTCACTGCACTACAGCCACTCTGGCCTTGTATTTCCGACAGGCCAGGCACAGTCCTGTCACAGTCTGCATGGGCTGTTTCCCCTGCCTGGATACTTTGGATATCTGTATGGCAGTGTCATCTTAATGAAGATTATTTTCACCTTTTTATTGGAGATTGGAACCTGCTACCTCCCTTACTCTGCTGTATTCTTTTTACAAATGTTTGTTACCTAACACAGTTTGTTATTACTTAGCGTTGTACATAGTATGTTTGTTGTCCATTAGACTACCGAGGCCCATGAAAGCAAGTCCCAAACACCTACATCAGTGTGTGGCACAGATGTTCAATAAATACTTGAATGAGTGTCCTGTATGTGTAGGTCTACCCTACCTTAAGTTTATTCAAGTATCCCCCACTTTTCTAAAGCTTGTGTTTATACCACATCACTTTTACCAAAGACCTACAATAGGAGCTGTTTACACTAGTCAAAAGAATTCTGAAGAGGATTTACGCTTGCATGAGGGAAGATGAAAAGTGAGAGTGTGTTCAGTGTTTTGCATCAAGTGGTTGTAGAGGCATAGCTCATACCCTGAGCAGCAACAGTTAGACCATCAAGTGCCTTCCCCAGGAACTACACACAGCATCAGGCCATCATAGCTTTTTGAACTATGTGAGCAACTGTTCTTTGTCTCGATTTATTTTGTGTGTCTGTTAGCAAGCTGTGTCCTAAAGTGTCAGAAAAGCCTAAGAGAAATTACTTTTAGGCCTGGAAGTGCTCAGGACTTTTTCCATATAAATTAACGGTCATTCTTCACTTGACACTATTTTGGTTTACAAAAGTTTTCATAGGCACCCTCTACATTCATATGGGGAAACCTGTAACAACTACAATTGTTAAGAGCTAATTCAACAGCATTTTCAAGTTGTAAAATATAACACAAAGTTGCCGTTTTAGTAATTTTTGAATGTACATTTTAGTGGCATTAAGTCCATTCACAATGTGCAGCCATCACCACTATCCATTTCCAGAACTATTTAATCATCCAAGCAAACATTGTACCCGTCCAGTAGTGACTCCCCATTCCTGCCCCATCCTCAGCCCCTGGCAACCTCTACTCTACTCTATATGAACTTGCTTATTCTAGGTACTTCATATAAATGGAATTATACAATATGGGGTCCTGTGTGACTGGTTTATTTCAGTTAGCATAGTTTTCAAGGTTCATCCATGTTGTAGCATGTATCAGAATTCATTCCTTTTTATGACTAATACTCCATTGTCAATACATTTTGTTTATAGCATTGGCTGATGGGCATTTGGGTTGTTTACACTTTTTGGCTATGGTTTATATGCTGTTACGAACATCAGTGTTAAAAGTATCTGTTTGACTCCCTTCTTGCTGTTCTTTTGGGTATATACCTGGAAGTAGAATTGCGGAATCGTATGATAATTCTGTGTTTTAACTTTGTGAGGAACTCCTAACACTTCTCCACAGTGACCGCATCATTTTACATTTCCTGACCAACAAACACTGTTACATTGTTTTTCTGATAATAGCCATCTTAATAGGTGTGAAGTAGTATGTCATTGTCATTGTGATTTTTAAAATAACTCGTCTTTATTGAGTCTTTCTAAAGTATTTAACCAGTTTTCGATGAATCAGTTGTGTTTGCACTCACATTTCACTGATTTTCATGATACTTAGTCATGAGCATCACAGGAAAAAAAAATACTGGTATAGTTTAGGCACAAACAACATACTCAGTAAATATAATTAGTAAACAAATTCTTAGAAATGTATTGAGTAAATTAGTTTATAAGAGAAAATGTGTAGGTGGATTATGTCGAAGGCATTTGAATGCTTTATAGTACCAGCATTTTCTTATTAAATGGTCTGAAAGCTTGCTACTGAAAGTGTGGTCTATAGGCTACTGATAACAGCATGACCTGGGCTGGGAACTTGTTAACTGCGGAATCCGGGGCCCCACCCCAGGCCTAGGAAATTAGAATCTGCATGTGGACCAGGTAGTTTACATGCACATTAAAGATTTACAAGATTTTAAACTTTTTAAAGGCTACGTGGCGTTTTAATCAGTTCTTGTCATTGTGTGTTCATATTTTTTTCACTTGATTTTTAATTAGTACAAAGAATACTGCAGTGAATGTAAGGAAATCTGAAAACACCTCTCCATTTTCTATAAAGTAGTTTCTTGGACTGAATGAATGATTCATTGACTGAGGATGAACATTTGGGTTTTTGACACATGAAGTTGCCGTCTGCTTTACCTTTACCCTGGCTGTATGTGAAAAATGCGTATTTCTCCACATCCTTTTCAACAATGGGTGCTTTTTAAAAATTACAATTTTGAGGTGAAAACTGGTATCTTATTAAAATTGTGAGTTTTACAGTAGCTTATGTATCTTTTAATGTTTTAAGCTTTTAAAGTTTAAAAAAACTTTTAAAAAGCTGGTGTGCTGCCATCTAGTGATACGTTTATGTAAGAAATAAAAGGGTGAGTCATGATTTAGTGATTCTATTTTACAGTTGAGGAAGCAGTTCAGTTTATGCATTCAGGCTGAAGGTAATACAGCCAATAAAGGGCAAACACAAGAACTGGAAGATGTGAGCCAAGCTCCAATATGTAAGAAAGATCTGAAACATTATTTTCTAATCCAACATCTCTTTTAAGTCACAGCCATACAACCAAGCCAGAATGAATGTAGTTCGTTATTACCCTGATTATTCTGGTGAAATCAGTTAATAAAACCAGTTAATAATCATTTAATGAACTTTTTTTTATTTCCATCCTACTGGAAAATTTCCAAGTTTACTCAGTGCACACAAGAATCATTTGAAGAGAGGGTATTTTGTACCTGCATATTGTGTGCTTATATACACAGATAATTAGAGAATATATTTAACATTTCTTTGAAGAAATGTATATAGTATCCTAATGTCATTCTAAATAGAATTCTCATGGTAGTTGTAAGAGGCCTTGGTTTTACTTAGCTATATAATACTTGTTTTTGTTTTTAACCCTAGATGAAAGTATCTTTTTTAGCATTTGAGTACCTACTCTATGCTGACTTTGGGACCCAGGAAGGGCATATAAGCCAAGGAATTTTCTTTCTGCTCTCTGGGAGCTAGGAAATAATTTCTACTCAGTGAATACTCAAAATAACTGCAATGTGCAAAGCACTTGAAGTACACAAAGAAAATAGTGTGCTGTCTGGAAGAAAGGAAGAAACTAATATATGCCAGTGCCTTTCCCATGTGTTATTTCATGTAAGCATCAAATTTCATTTTGCAGATGAAATAACTTTAGAAAGATTCAGGAGCAAAGCAGTAATCCACTTTACTTTGAAGTCAGAAGAGCCAACCTGGAGACTGACAGTGGGCCTTCTTGGGGGTCATTATTTACAGATGATATGACATAGAATGCAAACATACAGATAAACGAGTTAAATGGTTAGCAAGCTCTTTGAACAAAAATTAATATAGAAACCAGATATAAAGTACATAGTATTAAATAGATGTGCAAGCCTTCCTTGGAAAAAGTCTTAAGCCTTTATTTGAAGACATTATACATAACCAAATCAATAGGCATACCATGTTCATTAATAGGAAGTGTCAGTATTTTAAATATGACAGTTCCCCCCAAATTGATCTAGCATTAATACAAATCCAAATAAAATCCCAAGAGATTTGTTTCTCTGTTACTGAACTTGAAACTCTGTTTCTAAATTCACATGGAAGTAAAGGCAAATAATAACCAAGAAGGAGATGGAGGGAAGGCTTGCCCTGTCAGATATAAGACATTTAATAAGATAGTACAGACTTGGTGCAGGAATAGATAAACAGGACATGGAACAATATAGCAGGACCAAAAACCACACATATGAAAACTAAATTATGCAAAAATGGAAATTGCTATGGACTATACTAAGAAAAAACCAGGATCTTCACCTAATGTTTATGTAAATACCTATTTGAGACTCAAATGTGTACTTAATGGGAGAAGCAAAGCTAAACTTTTAAGAAGAAACTATAGGAAATAATTTTATGACCTTGGACAAAAGTACAAATCATAATGGAAAGACAGATAAATGAAAACACATTAAGAACATTTAACACCAAAAAGAGTGAAAAAAAGAAGCCCCCAAACCGGGAGATAGTTGAAAAACAAAATTGACAATGACTAATAACAAGAATATAAAAATCTTAACATCTGTAAGAAAACAACAGAAACCCAGTAGAAAAATGAGCAACAGACAAGAACTGACATTTCACGGAAAAAACATTCCATAAGGACATGAAATTATATTCAACTTGACTAGTAATCTAAGAAGTGTATTAAAATCACAGATGCAATGAAAAATACTGCGGGAAGGGGTGTTGGTACAAGCACTTTAAAAAGCAGTTTAACATTACTTTTTACAGTGCATATATACACTAGGGAAACATCTCTGCACTAGGAGGCATTTACAAGAATATTTATAGCAACATTAATGGCAAAAAAACTAGAAACAGTTCAGATGTGCACCATCAATAGGGTAGATAAATAGACATTTGTATAATGAAATACTCTATGGCCTGAAAATGCAGAACTCAAGTTGCACACAGCAGCTTAAATGAATGTTAAAAATTATGTTGACTGGGAGAGAGGAGAAAAGATGGCAGCGTGAGAAGTGTAGCAGAAATCTCCCAAAACCACATATATTTTGAAAATATAACTATTCCTAAAAGTGACCAGAAATAAGAATACACCAGCAGGTCTGCATCTGGGAGAAGTGAACATCCCACGGAAAAGGGTAGAGTAAAAAGCCACAACCAGGCGGGACCCAAGCACTCCGCCCACCTCAGGTCACCAGCAGGAGGAAAAGAATCAGAGCGGGGAGGGAGTTGGAAGCACAGGACTGCTAAATACCCAGCCCTAGAAACCTACCCTGGGAGCACAGACCCACAATGCATGGTGCTCTGGAGATTATAGAGGAGCTGAAAACCAAAGTCAGCGACTAAGACTGCAAACAGGTTCCCATAACCAGCTGCCATGAGACAAAAGAAAAGCAGGTGCTTTGAAAGACTTCCCAACAGTCAGAAGGCTGCTAAAGGGGCAAGGGTTTAGCAGAAGGAGCAGGTGGACAAAATCAGACTGGCACACTCAGGCCAACAGGTTGGGAACTTTCAGGAGCTTCAGGCGCCCTATTTCCCTGGTTATCAATGGAGCCCTGAGGTCCCTCACCACGATAAGCAGCCTGCCGCTCCTTTTTCCCTGCCAGCACCTGCCCACAAACCTGCTGGCCCTGCCATTGCTGCAGACCAGCCAGAGGGCAGCCCCACCTACAGCAACTACACAGATTAATGCAGAGGCTTCAACGTGCGCACAGCTAACCGGCCCAGACAGCGGGGACAGGCACAGTGACTGGGAAGCACGAAAGGGCTTTGCCCTGCCTGCAAACACCTGCACCACCTGCCAGCTACCCCCACCATTGTCCTGGGCCATCCCAAGAGACACCCCACCCATGGAAGTTTAGGGGATTAACCCAGAGGCCACTTCCTGTGCACAGTTCACCGGCACAGACAGCGGAGACAGGCACTGCAACTGGGAAGCAAGAAGGGACTTTGTCCTCCCAGCTGACACCTACGCCACTCACCTGTGACCACTCCCATCCAGGACTATGAAAAGGCAGAAGAAGAACCTTGTTCAATCCAAAATCCCTCAAACACCAGAATGAGGGCTCGGTGAGACTGAAATGACCAATCTTCCTGAAAAAGAATTAAAAATAAAAGTCATAAACATGCTAATGGAGCTACAGAAAAATATTCAAGAGCTAAGGGACAAATTCAGGAGGGAAAGAGACATCTTAAAAAATACAGTAACAGAAATGAAACAAACTGGAGGGATTTAAAAGCAGTTTAGATGGGTTAGAGGAGATGGTAAATGGAATAGAGACTAGAGAACAGGAATACAAAGAAGGTGAAGCAGAGAGAGAAAAAGGGATCTCTAGGAATGAAAGTCTATTGACTGTGTGACCAATCCAAATGGAATAATATTCTCATTATAGGGGTACCAGAAGTAGAAGAGAGAGGAAAAAGGATAGGAAGGGTCTTTAAAGAAATATTGCTGAAAACTTCCCAATCTGGGGAAGAAAATAGTCTCTCAGACCATGGAAGCCCACAGATCTCCCAACACAAGGGACCCAAGGAGGACAACACCAAGACATATAATAATTAAAATGGCAAAGATCAAAGACAAGGACAGAGTATTAAAGGCAGCCAGAGAGAGAAAAAGATCACCTACCAAGGAAAACCCATCAGGCTAACATCAGACTTCTCAACAGAAACCTTACAGGCAGGAAGAGAATGGCATGATATATTTAACGCAATGAAACAGAAGGGCCTCGAACCAAGAATACTGTATCCAGCAGGATTATCATTTAAATTTGAAGGAGTGATTAAACAGTTCCCAGATAAGCAAAAGTTGAGGGAATTTACCTCCCTCAAACCACCTCTACAGTGTATTTTAAAGGGATTGCTCTAGATAGAAGTACTCCTAAGGGTAAATAGATGTCACCAGAGAAAATAAAACCACAGCAAAGAAAGTAGACCAACCAAATACTAACTAAATGCAAAATAAAATCAGCTATCCACAAAATCAGTAATGAGAAACAAAAGAGTGTAAAACACCTAACAGATAAAGAGAGGAGGAGGAAAAGGGAGAGAAAGAAAGGATCATCAGGCTATGTTTATAAAAGCATAAGTGAGTTGTTAGATGGTTAGATAGTAAAGAATCTACCCTTGAACCTTTGGTAACCACGAATCCAAAGCCTGCAATAGTAATAAGTATGTATCTATCAATAATCACCCTAAATGTAAATGGACTGAATGCACCAATCAAAAGACATAGAGTTACAGAATGGATAAAAAATCAAGACCCATCCATATGCTGCCTACAAGACACTCACTTCAAACCCAAGACATACACAGACTAAAAGTGAAAGGATGGAAAAAGATATGTAAACAACAGGGAGAAAAAAGCAGGTGTTGCCATACTTGTATCAGACAAAATAGACTTCAAAACAAAGAAAGTCACAAGAGACAAAGAAGGACATTAGATAATGATAAAGCATTCAGTCCAATAAGAGGATATAACCATTTAAAATACCTATGCAACCAACACAGGAGCACCTACATATGTGAAGCAAATGCTAACAGAATTAAAGGAGGAAATAGAATGCAATGCATTCATTCTAGGAGACTTCAACACACCGCTCACTCCAAAGGACAGATCAACCAGACAGAAAAAAAGTAAGGAGACAGAGGCACTGAACAACACATTAGAAAAGATGGACCTAACAGACATCTATAGAACACCCAAAAGCAGCAGGATACACATTCTTCTCAAGTGCACAGGGAACATTTTCCAGAATAGACCACATACTGGGCCACAAAAAGAGCCTCAGCAAATTCAAAAATATTGAAATTCTACCAACCAACTTCTCAGATCACAAAGGTATGAAACTAGAAATAAATTGTACAAAGAAACCAAAAAGGCTCACAAACATGGAGACTTACCAACATGCTCCTAAATAATCAATGGATCAACGACCAAATTAAAACAGATCAAGCAGTATATAGAGACAAATGAAAATAACAGTGCAGTGCCCCAACATCTGTGGGACTCAGTGAAGGCAATTATAAGAGGAAAGTTTACAGCAATCCGGGCTTTTTTAAAGAAGGAAGAACAATCCCAAATGAATAGTCTAAATTCACAATTATTGAAACTGGAAGAAGAACAAATGAGGTCAAAGTTAGTAGAAGGAGGGATATAATAAAAGATCAGAGAAGAAATAAATAAAATTGAGAAGAATAAAACAATATAAAAAAATGAATGAAACCAAGAGGTGGTTCCTTGAGAAAATAAACAAAATAGATAATCCCCTAGCCAGACTTATCAAGAAAAAATGAATCTACACACATAAATGGAATCAGAAATGAGAAAGGAAAAATCACTACAGACACCATAGAAATACAAAGAATTATTAGAGAATACTATGGAAATCTATATGCTAGCAAGCTGGTTAACCTAGAAGAAATGGACAACTTTATAGAAAAATACAACCAAGACTGACCAAGGAAGAAACAGAAAATCTGAACAGACCAAATTACGAGCAATGAAATTAAATTGGTAATCAAAAAACTACCCAAGAACAAAACCCCCTGACCAGGTGGCTTCACTGCTGAATTTTATCAGACATTTAGAGAAGACATAATACCCATTGTCCTTAAAGTTTTTCAAAAAGTAGAAGAGGAGGGAATACTTCCAAACTCATTCTATGAAGCCAGCATCATTCTAATACCAAAACCATGTAAAGACACCACACACACACACAAAAACTACATATGTGAAGCAAATGCTAACAGAATTAAAGGAGGAAATAGAATGCAATGCAAGTACATCAACATGTTAGCATTTGCTTCACATATGTAGGTGCTCCTGTGTTGGCCAATATCCCTGATGAATATAGATGCAAAAATACTCAACAAAATATTAGCAAACCAAATTCAAAAATATATCAAGAGGATCACACACCATGATCGAGTGGGATTCATCCCAGGGATGTAAGGATGGTACAACATTCGAAAATCCATCAACATCATCCACTATATCAATAAAAAGAAGGACAAAAATCACACGATCATCTCCATAGATTCTGAAGAAGCATTTGACAAAATTCAACACCCATTCATGATAAAACTCAACAAAATGGGTATAGAGGGCAAGTACATCAACATGATAAAGGCCATATACGACAAACCCGCAGCCAACATCATACTTAGCAGTGAGAAGCTCTAAGATTGGGAACAAGACAAGGATGCCCACTCTCCCCAAGGTCTCAGCCACAGCAACCAAACAACACAAAGAAGTAAAAGGCATCCAGATTGGTAAGGAAGAACTTAAACTGTCACTGTTTGCAGATGACATGATATTGTACATTTAAAAATTGGGGAAATGACAGCTTCTTCAATAGCTGGTGTTGGCAAAACTGGACGACTACATGTAAGAGAATGAAACTGGATTACTGTCTAACTCCATACACAGAACTAAACTAGAAATGGATCAAAGACCTGAATATAAGTAGTGAAACCATAAAACTCCTAGAAGAAAAGATAGGCAAAGTCTCTTCAATATAAACATGAGCAACTTTTTCATGAGCATATCTTCTCGGGCAAGGGAAGCAAAAGCAAAAATGAACATGTGGGAATATATCAAACTAAAAAGCTTCTGCACCACAAAAGACACCGTCAGTAGAAGAGAAAGGCATCCTACAGTGTGGGAGAATATATTCATAAATGACATATCCGATAAGGGGTTGACATTCCAAATATATAAAGAGCTCACACACCTCAACACCCAAAAAGCATATAACCCAATTAAAAAATCGGCAGAGGAGCTGAACAGACACTTCCCCAAAGAAGAAATTCAGATGGCAACAGGCACATGAAAAGATGCTCCACATCACTGATCATCAGAGAAATGCAAATTAAAACCACAAGGAGATATCAACTCACACCAGTGAGGATGGCCAACATCCAAAAGACAAACAACAAATGCTGGCGAGGATGTGGAGAATGCGGAACCTTCCTCCACTGCTGGTGGGAATGTAAATTAGTTCAGCCATTGTGGAAAGGAGTATAGAGGTTCCTCAAAAAACTCAAAATAGAAATACCATTTGACCCAGGAATTCCACTCCTAGGAATTTACCCTAAGAAAACAGGATCACAGATTCAAAAAGACATGTGCATCCCTATGTTTATTGCAGCACTATTTACAATAGCCAAGATATGGAAGCAACCTAAATGTCCATGAGTAGATGAATGGATAAAAAAGATGTGGTACATATACACAGTGGAATATTATTTAGCTATAAAAAGAAAAAGCCTACCATTTGCAACAACATGGATGGCACTAGAGGGTATTATACTCAGTGAAATAAGGCAAGTAGAAAAAGACAAGTACCAAATTATTTTACTCATCTGTGGAGTATAACAGCAAAGCAAAAACTGAAGGAACAAAACAGCAGCAGACTCACAGAACCCAAGAATGGTCTAACAGTTACCAAAAGGAAAGGGACTGGGGAGGGTGGGTGGGAAGGGAGGGATAAGGGGATTAAGGAGCATTATGATTAGCACACAAAATGTAGGGGGGCATGTGGAAGGCAGTATAGCACAGAGAAGACAAGTAGTGACTCTATAGCATCTTACTATGCTAATGGACAGTGACTGTAATGGGGTATGTGGTGGGGACTTGATAATAGGGGGAATGTAGTAACCACAATGTTGCTCATGTGAAACTTGAGCATAAGATTGTATATCAGTGATACCCTAAAAAAAAATTATGTTGACTTGAAGAAGCAGGTCACTGAAGAATTCACAGTGTTCCATTTATATAGTCTGTGAGTGTGTATGTATTGTAGACTCCTATATTAGGGAAACAATAGAAGAGTAATACAAGGTAATCATTAACAAAATTCAGCATAGTACTAGGGGCAGGGAGGTGGAGGAGAACAATCAAGGAAGGCCCCATAAAGGGCTCCTAAGATGTCATAATGTATTTGTTCATCAGAATGGTTGGTACCCATGTGTTTTTAATTTTTGAATTGGGAATATGCATTTTAATACATTTTACAATAAAATTGTGACAAGTACAATTTTTGTTGTATAATTCTAACAATACTAGACCATTCAAGCTACCAGCATACCTAGAAAATTATACAAGTACTTGTGATAATGTGGTATTTCTCCAAAACATCAAGTATTACTTTATAGCAATTTCCTATTTATATCTGAAAAAAAATTTCTTTAGTACAGTCAACTTGAAGTGGGTAGTAACAATGCAGTGAGGGCATGAAGAGAGCAAATAGATAATGTTAGAAAGAAACAGACTATCAGATTCTCAACATAGAAGAGGCATGTTTAGTTTGAAGAAACATATTTTAAAACTACCATTTCTTTGATATGTTTTATTTCAGATAACATCAAAGGAGAGCATAAGGTTTATTTTCATTAGAAGTGAACTCAGGACACTACATTCACTCAGAACAGCCTTAAAATTGCTCTACACACAGTACTGCATGGAGGAAGCCAAGTGCCTGCTCACCAGCGTATGGGGTTCTGAGTTGGGTGTTGGAAGTTCAGTTACTGACAGTGGTCAGTCAGTAACAAGATCAATATTCTGAAGTTGCATGTGAGGCAAATTGTCTTGGATGAGATGGAGCAATCAATACAAGTATAGTACTTGGATGTAAGCTGATAGCATCCTCCCTCTGAGAAGACTGTTCTGGAATTTTATGCCTCCTAGAGCCATTCTGGTGAGCCAGTATCAGCCCAACACCTTTGCACTTAGGCAGTAATCTACCTGTGCCAAACCATTTCTGCTCTTATAGTCATGTGGTGCCTCCTTTTTTTTCAAATACTGTTTGAGAAACAGCTGTTTATGCTAACAGCTTCCAGACCTTGGAATACAGACTTCAGCTGGAGTCTGCCTCCTGAAGAAATTGGTTTAAGGTGGAGGTCACCAGCACCGTCCTGGGACAAAATGGGCTTTAGCATAGTGTGGAAGTAATTAGCAGTAGGTGGCAAGTCAAGTTGCATTAGAGAAGCTAGTACTGGGATGGCTGTGAATAGTGTCATATTTTAAAGGCCTTAATTACCAGTGGGTTCTGTTCTGTGTATTCATTCATTCATGAGTTGCTCATTAGATACCAGGCAGTATTCTAGGACTAACGTGAGAAAATGCTTTCATCTCAGGATTAGTGAAGAAGTGAAGTTAATTTTCCATGAAGCAGTGGGTGCATTTTCTTCAATTTGGAGAATTGGCATAATTGTATATGGCTTTATAGGGAATGGTGAAGATTTTGGCTTTTACTCATGGTGCGATGGGATACATGGAAGGGTATGCACAGAGGAGTGACAATCCTACATTTTATCACTGGTTCTCTAAAGAATAGGCCGTTAGGTAGCAACTGTGGAAGCAGGCAGACCATTGGAATGATTTTGCATTAGTGTAAGTGAAAAAGTCGCTTAAGGTACTAGTGGAGAGGCAGTAAGATTTTGAGTATATTTTAGGGTGGAGCCAACTTCTACCATTTGTTGATGGATATAGGGAAAATGGAAATTCCCATGGCTAGGATCCTCACTGGACCGTTATCTACGTGCCCACTGTGCACGTGCAGTGCTCACAGGCACACGCTTGCACACCTGTTGGTGGTGAGCCATAGTTGTCTGTATTGCTATATAAGGAACTCTGCCCAGTGCTCTCTCCAGGGACTGTGCGGAGGCAGAGATGAAGGTGGATCGTGAACTTGCCAGAGGCAGACATGATACTAGCACTCGACCTGCCATCATGAGAATAAAGCTCTGTATAAACCTTCTCACCCCCAACGTCCCCTTGTTATTCAGTCTCACTGAATCCAAAGTGAACTGGCCTAGGGCTGAAATCCCCCTCAGGTGAGACAATGGAAAAGAGGTGAATGTGAGAGACAAATCAAGGATATCTCCAATGTTTTTGGCCTAAGAAACAGAAAAAATGGAGTTGTCTTCTACGGGGGTGAAGGACAGTAGAGTGGGGTGGGAACGTTTTTGGTGGGAAAGGGAATCAACTATTGTATTGGGTATGTTGAATTTGACAAAACTGTTAGACCATCAAGTGAAGATAGTAATCATTGATATACACATCTGGAACTCAGGGATAATTTCAGGGCTGGAGATGAAACTGTGGGAGCTCTCAGTGTCTAAATAGTATTTAAAGCAGTGGGGCCAAGTGAGATCAGTGCGAATGATGATGGTAAAGGTAAAATGTTCGGAGACTGAACCATAGATACACCTATGCCTAGAAATGAGGAAAATAGAGCTATGCAACCAAGAGGACAGAGGGGCTATGAGGTAAGAACCTAAAAAAGAGGGAAAGAAAGAGGGGGAGGGAAGAAGAAAGGAAGGAAAATACAGGAGGGTGTCTCAGAAGCCAAGTTTCACAAAAGAGGGAGTGAGGTGTGTCACATACTACTGAGTGGGTTCAGTGAAATGAAGACGGAATTGATGGTTTTATTTGACCATCTGGAATTCTTTGATGACTGATTAGTATGATTTTAATGGAGTGGTGAGAAAAAGATGATTGGAGTAAATTCAGAAGGGAACGGGAGGAAAGAAAGGAAATAGTCTTTTAGAGAGTATTGTAAAGAGCAGGGAAATGGGAAAGTGATTGGAGGGGGATGGTAGTATTAATGGATGCCTGGGGTGTTGCACAAACCAAGTGTCATGGTGATTTAGTCAGAATGGCCAGGACGCACTTGAAAGGCCCTTCTCCAATTGCTGCCTTACATAAGGCTGATGCCCCAGAAAGTGCGGTCTCACAGAGGAGCCACCCTGCAGTGAGCTACTGCTGGTCAGGGAGTAGCAGGAGCACATAAGGGTCTGGAGTACTGGCCTCATTACGGCCTCTACAGTCCTAACAATGGGCTTCCTGTGTTTCTCCCATAGTAAACCTATGTCTTATGTGGGACTTGGAAGGCATAATGGACTTTTACCAGAACTTGATGTCTATCTATCTATTGCAGAGCGCTTCTGTTTCTAACCATGCAAGCACTTAGCAAGGACATAAATTCACAATAACACAAAAGCCTTATATCTCAAAAGCAGTTACACTTACACTGTGGGGAAGTTCATTTACCTCCATGTATGAAAATACTCCTCATATACATTTATTTATTCAGGACCTTTGTTGGTTAGCATATGGAATGCAAATTCATTCCTTTTGGGGCAATCATGTAGGCAACTCAAGTGACAGAATTCCTTAAAGTGAAGCATAGTGGGTAGTGAACCTGGTGACATCTTAGATCCAAAGTTACTCCCACCTGGAAACCAACCAGAGAGCAACAAGGGGGCCGGCTGGGGGTGCCCTGTGTGTTAGAGCCCTAGTGCTGCTGCAGTGGGGCACCACGGAACCACGAGGTAATTGACTCACAGTTCAGGGGCTTACTAGCTGTAGGTAGGGCCATGCTCCTGAAAACTAGGGCAATCCTTGCTTCCTCTGAGTTACTAGTTGTTAGAGCTTCATATCCTTTTGCAGGAGGAGAAGGGGGGACACTGTTCAACCTGTGATGGAAGAGCAGGAAAACTTGGCATCAGAACAAAGAAAAGGTCACCAGGAAAACATTTCATAGAAAGATGGAAGTTATGACCAAATACTAGTACCACCCTGAGACCCAGACAAAAGGGCCCCTGCTCTGGGTCCCACACTTCAGAGGGACCCAGCATATCATAGGCACACAAATTTGTTAAAGAGCAAGTAGGCAGCTCCATCGCATTAGATCTGATGCTCAGGGCCAGTGTAGTGAATTTAGCATCTCTAAACATCTGCTCTTGTGAATAACCTCATTCAGGCCCTAAGGAAATGCTTCTCAAAGCCTTTGCCCAGTATCTTCAAAATAAAAGACAACTGTGCACAAATGCCATTCAGGTCTGTGGGCTGCACTGCTCCTGACATTGCTTCCTAGAGCTGGCAGGAGTTGAGTGTCAAACATTTTAGGAAACAGAGAAGACAAATTAACTTGTCAAATTCTTCCTCTCAGCACAAGTGCAAAAGATTCCTGTATAATAAAGCATTGTTTCTCACTAAGTGCCAAGCATTGATTTTCTTTTCTGTGTTCAAAGTGTACCATAAAGTTTTATATACCTCTATACAAAGTTGGTATACTTCGAATAAAATTATGTTTAAATTTGTAATCCCAAAGATCATTACTGTCAATGGAATGCAGATTATGTGAAAATTGTGTAACAACATTACTAATGATTGTGCTGAAATAAAGGCAAAAACTAAAATTCATGGAATAAGTAATATAACTTATGAAATATGGGTCCTCATCTTTTTTCATGTGCAAACATTTCCAGTCCATTAAGAGAACACCTAGACGTGTAGTAATAATTAAATTTAGTGATTTCTGATATTTACTGAATTTTAGTCATAAAAACCACAGCTTTATACATATTTTTCTTGTTTTGAAAGTATATTTGTCAAGATAGAAGATTGGAATATATTTTATTTAGTAGTTTTAAAGCTTGATTTATAACTTGAATTTAGATATATTGGTCAGAGTCTCCTATTTTTACTCCAGGCCCTACATAATGTAAGGAGTTGGCCCACCAAACCTGCCATGAATTCAGTGAGGCAATTACTGTTATGGTGGATGAAAACAATACAAAAAATACAAGAATATAGATGGTCAGATAGCAAAAGAAGCTGAAATATGAAATGATAGACTGAGGAAAGAGCTAAAAGAAAAAGCAAAAACAGAAGTGAAAATAGAATTGAAAGGAGCACAGTGAGATAAAAATACAAATGTTTTTTAAAATGTTTAAGAATTACTGCTTTTAAAAAAGAATTTTTTAATTACAGAAATAAAAAAAGTCTAACATTCACAGTGGAAGTTCTAAATTGAGAGCCAGTTTCTTGAACTGAAGCCTCAAATATATACATGGAAAAGGTACACTGTGTACTAGGAAATACTGACCCAGAATGGCTAATTCAAAGAATTCTATTTCCAGCAATGGCAGAGTAGGTGGCGTAGGCCTCCTCATTGAAAACACCTGGGAAAGCTGGAGAACTGTATCTGTTTGAAGCCATCAGAAAACAAGCAATGCATGAGGAACTGGGTTAAAATCTAGGAAAGGAAATGAGTCTTGCATTTGAGATCACCTCTCAGCCTGTCCTGAAAGTAGGGGCCAAGAGGTCTAGAAGTTAAACAGTTTTTAACAGCTGCATGGGGCTGAAGTAACAAAAATTAATTTGAAGATGGCAAGGAAAAAGTATAGTTTTCACTGGAACCCCAAAGCCTCATCGAAATTATCTCCATCTTTCTTTGATTAACGGTACTATGAGTGACTTCAGTCTACCTGTCTGGTAAAAACAAAAGTAAATTATCTGAGGGAAGATTAATTCATACAGAGCTTCAAACTATCTACAGTTCTTCAAGTGCAGTTCTGGCATGCAAACAAAAACAACCTGCCATACCAGAAGGCGATACATGGATGAAAGCCAAGAGAAAAAACAGAAACAGTGGAAACAGGCTGTAAGGGATCTAGCAATCTAAATCAGAGGCTAAATCTGGCCCTCTGTCTGTTTTGGTAAATAAAGGTTTGTTGGAACACAGCCACGCTCATTTATATATGTATGTCTGTGGCTGGTTTTGTACTCTACACAGTGTAGTAACAACAGATACTGTATAGATTCCAAAGCATGAAATATTTACCATCTGGCTCTTTTAAAAAAAGCTTGGTATCCACCAATCTAAGTATCTATCTCAATAAGATGCTAAAACAACAGCAAAAAAAGAGACGGTTATAGATATAAATGCAGAAATTAGTGAAATAGTAAACAGAGTCAACATAACCAACTTGGAAAAGACAGTAAAATGGATAAAGCCCTAATGAGACTGACAGAGAAAGAGATTGAGAAGAAGGTAAAACTAACCAATATCAGGAATGAAAAGGGGGAAATTAATACAAGTTTTGAATAATTTAAAAGGTAAGAGGATTAAATGAAAAAACTATGCTAATAAAAATTTTGGATGCAATAGACAAAAACTTATCAAAATACATGAGAAGTGAGTACCCCTTTATTGAAGAGATTGGATTTCCTAATTTCCACAAATAAACTACCAAGTGAATTCTTCAAAATGTTGAGAAAGAAATAACACCAATTACATAGAACCTTCCAGAGAATAGAAATGGGTGACCTGGCTTCCCCTGAGTAGGGTACAGAAGGAATCCATTCAGGTAGCTGGCTTTCTATCTGGTGTCACAGCTCAAGCAGGATAAAGAGGCTACCCACATGGGGGCAGCCTTACATTGGCTATCAGAGCCCAGACGGAGTGAGCAGGTGTCTATGTGGAAGGGGTAGCCCGGGCAGGTATGTGTATGTGTGGTGCAGGGAGGTGGGAGTTGGGGGTTAGAGTTCAAAGTGTCCACATGGAAGAACACCCCTGTAGAGTATTAGAGCCTAAGATGCATGAGGAACAGGTACACGCTGGGCTGCATGATGGCACAGGGAATCAGAGCCTGAGCAAGGTGAAGATGGCCTGCTCTGGATTGCCACAGGCTGTAGGGTGTGGAAGGCATCTGCATGGGCATAACCCAGCATGGGGAGTCAGAGGCTAAGCAGGTGTGAAGAGCGTGTCCTTACAGGAGGGTTGCCTGGTGTGGAGTGGCAGAGCCCAAGCACGAAGAAGAGATATCTATGTGGGTAAAAGGGTAGAAATGGAATTGGGGGATTGCTTACCTATGGGGGAACTGATCAAACAGGAAAAAGGAGAATAGAACACAAGTTTCTCATTGTCTGAAAAGGGAGTTAAAAATACAGATGGGGGCTGGAAAACCTAGAAGAAATGGACAACTTCTTAGAAAAATACAACCTTCCAAGACTGACCAAACAAGAAACAGAAAAACTAAACAGACCAATCACCAGCAATGAAATTGAATCGGTAATCAAAAAACTACCCAAAAACAAAACCGCGGGCCAGATGGATTCACCTCTGAATTCTACCAGACATATAGAGAAGAAATAACACCCATTCTCCTTAAAGTTTCCAAAAAACAGAAGAGGAGGGAATACTTCCAAATGCATTCTATGAAGCCAGCATCACTCTAATACCAAAACCTGGCAAAGACTTCACCAAAAAAGAAAATTACAGACCAATATCCCTGAAGAATGTAGATGCAAAGATACTCAACAAAATATTAGCAAACTGAATTCAAAAATACATCAAGAGGATCATACACCATGATCAAGTGGGATTCATGTCAGGGATGCAAGGATGGTACAACATTCGAAAACCCATCAACATCATCCACCACATCAACAAAAAGAAGAACAAAAACCACATGATCATCTCCATAGATGCTGAAAAAGCATTTGACAAAATTCAGCATCCATTCATGATTAAAACTCTCAACAAAATCGGTATAGACGGCAAGTACCTCAACATAATAAAGGCCGTATATGACAACCCACAGCTAACATCATACTTAACGGCGAGAAGCTGAAAGCTTTTCATATAAGATCGGGAACAAGACAAGAATGCCCACTCTCTCCACTGTTATTCAACATAATACTAGAGGTCCTAGCCATGGCAATCAGACAAAACAAAGAAATACAAGGCATCCAGATTGGTACAGAAGAAGTAAATTGTCACTATTTGCAGATGACATGATATTGTACATAAAAAACCCTAAAGACTCCACCCCAAAACTACTAGAACTAATATCTGAATTCAGCAAAATTGCAGGATACAAAATTAACACACAGAAATCTGTTGCTTTCCTATACACTAACGATGAACTAACAGAAAGAGAAATCAGAAAAACAATTCCATTCACAATTGCATCAAAAAGAATAAAATACCTAGGAATAATACTAATGAAGGAAGTGAAAGACCTATATCCTGAAAACTACAAGACACTCCTAAGAGAAATTAAAGAGGACACTAACAAATGGAAATTCATCTCATGCTTTTGGCTAGGAAGAATAAATATTGTCAAAATGGCTATACTACCTAAAGCAATCTACAGATTCAATGCAATCCCTATCAAAATACCAACAGCTTTCTTCAATGAACTGGAACAAATAATTCTAAAATTCATATGGAACAACAAAAGACCCCAAATAGCCAAATCAATCCTGAGAAGGAGGAATAAAACAGGGGGAATTATTACGTTCCCTGACTTCAAGCTCTACTACAAAGCCACAGTAATCAAGACAATTTGGTATTGGCACAAAAACAGACCCACAGACCAGTGGAACAGAATAGAAAATCTAAACATTAACCCAAACATATACAGTCAATTAGTATATGATAAAGGAGCCTTGGATATACAATGGGGAAATAGCCTCTTCAGCAGCTGGTGTTGGCAAAACTGGACAGGTACATGTAAGAGAATGAAACTGAACTACTGTCTAACCCTTTATGCAAAAGTAAGCTCAAAATGGATCAAACACCTGAATGTAAGTCATGAAACCATAAAACTCTTAGAAAAAAACATAGGCAAAAATCTCTTGGATATAAACATGAGCGACTTCTTCATGAACATATCTCCCCGGGCAAGGGAAACAAAAGCAAAAATGAACAAGTGGGAATATATCAAGCTGAAAATCTTCTGTACAGCCAAGGACACCATCAGTAGAACAAAAAGACATCCTACAGTATGGGAGAATATATTCATAAATGATATATCCGATAAGGGGTTGACATCCAAAATATATGAAGAACTCATGCACCTCAACAAACAGAAAGCAAATAATCCAATTAAGAAATGGGCAGAGGACATGAATAGACACTTCTCCAAAGAAGAAATTCAGATGGCCAACAGGCACATGAAAAGATGCTCCACATTGCTAATCATCAGAGAAATGCAGATTAAAACCACAATAAGATATCACCTCACACCAGTGAGGATGGCCAACGTCCAAAACACAAACAACAAATGTTGCTGAGGATGTGGAGAAAAGGGAACCCTCCTACACTGCTGGTGGGAGTGCAAATTAGTTCAACCGTTGTGGAAAGCAGTATGGAGGTTCCTCAAAAAACTCAAAATAGAAATACCGTTTGACCCAGGAATCCCACTCCTAGGAATTTACCCTAAGAATGCTGCAGCCAGTTTGAAAAAGACAGATGCACTCCTATGTTTATCGCAGCACTATTTACAATAGCCAAGAAATGGAAGCAACTTAAGTGTCCATCAGTAGATGAATGGATAAAGAAGATGTGGTACATATACACAATGGAATATTATTCAGCCATAAGAAGAAAACAAATCCTACCATTTGCAACAACATGGATGGAGCTAGGGGGTATTATGCTCAGTGAAATAAGCCAAGCCGAAAAAGACAAGTGTCAAATCATTTCACTCATATGTGGAGCATAAGAACAAAGCAAAAAATTGAAGGAACAAAACAGCAGCAGATTCACAGAACCCAAGAACAGACTAACAGTTACCAAAGGGAAAGGGACTGGGGAAAATGGCTGGGAAGGGAGGGATAAGGGGGAAAAAGGGCATTACAATTAGCAGATGTAAGGTTGGGGATCACAGGGAGGTCTGTACAACTCAGAGAAGACAAGTAGTGATTCTACAGCATCTCACTACGCTGATGGACAGTGACTGTAATGGGGTTGGTGGCGGGGACCTGATGAAGGGGGTAGTTTAATAACCATAATATTGCACATGTAATTGTAGATTAATGATACCAACATAAATTATTTTTAAAAAGTAATGAACTAGTAATGCATTCATCAGCATGGGTAAATCACAAAAGCATGCTGAACTAAACTAAAAAGTCCAGACACAAGAGTATACAGAGTATGATTCAACTTTTAGGAAATCCTAGAAAAGAAAACCTTTCTATAATGACCAAGCACAGGTCAGTGGGTACCTGGGGCCAGGGTCAGAAGGTACTGACTTGAAGGGATGAAGGGAACTTCTAGGGATGATGGAAACATTTTACATGTTTATTACAGTGATGATTAATCTGATGATTAATCAGGGGTTTACATTTTCCAATACTCATCAGTCTGCACTTAAAACAAGGGAATTTTATTAAATGCAACATAGCTCAGTAAAATTCATTTAGGAAAAAAGAATAGCAGATAACAATCTTTCCTTTATCACTTTCCTGTTTCTTTTCAATTCACTTCAGACTGGCTCCATTCCCTAACTGATCTGACAAAGACAACCAATTGTTTACCAACTGCAAATTCAATTTCTCACCTTCTGCTGACACCATGTGGTTCTTATTTACATACTTTCTGCTCAGTGTTTCTCAATCTTTCATGACATTTCTTGATTATAATCTGACTGGCCACAACTGTTTTTCCTAGGGTTCTTTAGCCCTCTTTTCTTCTTCTATGGGTGACCCCATCTACTCATAATTTCAACCCCACCTTATAATGACCCTCAGATGTCCAGTTCCAACCCACATTTCTCTTTCCAGATCGTAATAGAAACATCTTCACTTTGAAATCCCACAAGCAACTCAACTGAACATGCCCAATATTGAGATCATAATTTTTATACCCAAATCTATTCCTCTCTTTGTGATGACGCTATACCTTTGTAACAGCATACTTATTTATGTAGGCTAGAAAACCCAGACTAACACCTGCTTTACTTTCATATCCTAAATGCAAATGTAGAACAAATCCTGCTGATTTTACCTTCTTAAAGTTCTTTCTAAGATATGTCTTTGCATTCCTATCTTTATGATCTTAGTTTATCTTATTTTCACTTGCCACTACCAACATTAATTGCCTTGATCGCCATAAATCACCCTCCCATGACAACATCCAGCCCTACTCTTTTTCCCATACGAAAGTTTTTGAGTGGATAAACCATGTAACTTCCTCTTCAACGATTACTCATGGCAGCAAGGGTCATAATAACCTTTTGTGGATCCTAGGCAGTCAGTGAAAATTATGGAGTCTCTCCCTAGAAAAATGTACACTGAGCACATACATTTTGCATAGAGTTTCAAGGTGGTTCATGAACTCCTGATGCTCATACATCACTGAGAACATTATAGGACAAACTTGAGATTCCTTAGCTGCACCCTTCATCATCTGACCCTCCTATACCTCCAATATCTTCTCTGGCTATGCTCCCTTTGCATTCTATATTCTAGCCAGGTAAGCTACTTGAGTTTCATTAAATGAATTGAACTGCTTAACGTCTTCATGTCTTTCCATTGTGCTACTTCTTTTTCTTGGAATAGAACAATATGTTCTGTTACAAATATTTTAACACTCCTATGTCAAAATTAAAACCTTAGATTTTGTTACCAAACATTTAATATAACAGATATCTCTGCTATGTGCTACTGTGGGGATGGGAGAGGTGAAGGATGATGTGAGGATCGATACTGATGTGAAGCTTGAAAATGGAATTATAATACCTTCTTGTATATATTACTTTGAAATAACTTTAAAATGCCAAAATGGAATAATTTATTGACATGATAGGAAAACATTTAGGCAAATGTTTCTAAACTTGTACAGGTGGGAAACAACTAGAAAGTTGCCAGGACTAGAAATAAATTTTTAGAAAACTTTTCAAAATAAATACTTAACAGCATGAAGTACATTTCTCAAAGGAAAGAGTGTCTATTTTGACTATGCATTAATGAGAACCTAGTCCTCCACTTTCAATTTTATTCTACTGACCACTGGAAAAAATTTCCCAAGATGGTCTTGTGACTCTAAACACTTCAAACCTCGTTTCTATTCCCATACCCATATATTATGGCACAGAGTGCCGTAAGACACATTCATTGTGCAGTATAACTTCCACCCCTGCCCCTTCTTATTGCAGTGCCAGATGCATTGACACAGCAGATAAGAGTATTCGTGGGCGTCATTCTGCAGCAGGTCAACTAGCAATAATTTAACTGTATATGGAAGTGATTGCCATCCACGTAATCCAAACTAAAAGTATCTCTTGAGTCTACTTCCCTTAACCATACCGCAGAAATATTTACAGCCATATTTCCCCACACATCACAAAAATGGGATATGAAAGTAGGGGAATTTGGAGTGGAAAGAAACAGCATGTAAACATATTATTAGGGCCCCTTCTAGGTTCTTAATAAAGGGCCCATGCAAATGAGGCTTCCCAAAGCTTAAACTTCATTAGCTTTATGGTAAATCTGCCTATTAATACCGTGCATGGTATAAAATTCAAGAGGTATAAAAGGATAATACAATATAAAGTTTGTTCTAAACATGTCCCTTAGCCGCCAGTTCTCTTCCCCACAAGCAATAAATATATTATTTCCTGTGTCCTCCTTGAAATATTCTGCATAGATAAGCATTTTGTACTGAAATATTTGGCCACCTCCCTCCCCCACATCTTTTCTTACACAAATATTAGGCTGCTGTATACAATATTCTGCACCTTGCTTTGTTTTGGACACCTTTGCTAATATATAGTTCATACATATTCACCATACAATTCACCCACTTAATGTGTATGTTAGTATATTATGTATATTTGTCACCAAAGTCAACTTGGGAACATTTCATCACCACAAAATGAAACCAGATACCTTTAGCCATCACTCACCTATCCCCTACCCCCTGGCCCAGCCCTAGGCAACCGCTAATCCGTTTTCCATGTCTCTGTATTTCTCTGCTCTGGATGCTTCAGATGAATGGAATCAGATACTATGTGGTCCTTTGTGATGGGGCTCTTTCACTTAGCTTAATGTTTTCAAGGTTCATCCTTGTCCATGTACTGACCTAGCATGTGTATCAGAATTTAGTGATTCGTGTCTCCTCTGTCTTTTACTTGGTTAGCTTAACAGAGGTTTATCAGTTTTTTTGGTGTTTTCAAAGAACCAGATACTGGTTTTGTTGATTTTTCCCTATTGTTTTTGTATTTCAATTGATTTTTCAATTGTGTTGATTTCTGTGCTAACTTGTATTATTTGTTTTATTCTCCTTACTTTAGGCTTACATTGTTCTTCTTTCTCTAGTTTCCTGTGATGGAAAATTAGATTTTTTAGTTTAGATCTTCTTCCCTGCTTATATATGTATTTAATGCTATAAATATTTCTCTAAGCAGTGTTTTCACTTCATCCCATAAATTCTGATAAGTTGTACTTTTATTTTTAATTTAGTTCAAACTTCTTTTTCATATCTCTTGAGACTTCTTTGAGCCAAGTGTTATTTAGGAGTGTGATGTTTCACATTCATTTTTGAAAGATATTTTTCAGTGTATCTAATACTAGATTGACAGTTTTTGCCTTTCAGTACTTTAAAGATGTTGTTCCAATGTCTTTCTTCATTGTATTGTTTCGGACAAGAATTCTGATGCTCTTTCATGTATAACAAGTCTTTTTTCTTGTGATTACAAAAAAATGACAGCTTTTTTGAGATATAATTGATATATCATGGAATACACCCATTTAAAATGCACACAGTAGTTTTTAGTGTACTCACAGATAAATGCAGTCACCACCACAATTTTAGAACATTTTGATCACCCATCATCAGTCACTTCTCATTTCTCCCCAAGGCTCCTAGCACCAGGTAACCATCTCTATAGAATTGCCTGCCTATCTGGACAGTTCATATAAATGGAAGCATATGATGTGTGTGTGGTTCTATAATTGTCATCTTTCATTTAGCATGTTTTCAAGGTTCATCTATGATGTACCATATATCAGTACTTCATTTCTTTTTATGGCTGAGTAATATTCCATTATATGCATTCTGTTAAATGCATGTACCACAGTTTATCTATTATCTGTTGATGGACATGAGCTGTTTCTGTATTTTGACTATTATGAATAATACTGCTGTGAACATTTGTGTACAAGTTTTTATGTGAATGTGTGTCTTCCTTTCTTTTGAAATGAAACCTAGGAGTAGAATTTCTGGGTCACAAGGTAACTCAGACTTTGAAAGAACTTCTAGACTATTTTCCAAAATTATTGTGCCATTTTATATTCCTGCAGCAGTGTATGAGGGTGCCAATTCCTCCACATCCTCACGTGCGCTTGTTATTTTCTGCCTTTTTTATACTAGCCATCTTAACCAGTACCACTCTCTTGAAAACCATTGCTTTACAATGAGTCTTGAAACTGGAGGATGAGTCTTCCTTTGTTCTTCTTTTTCTAAATTGTTTTGGCTACCTGGGGTCCCTTGCAATTTCATATGCATTTTAGAATAAACTTGTCAATTTCTACAAAAAAGTTAGCTGGGATCCTAAGAGGGATTGTGTGTAATCTGTAGATCAGTCTGGACGATACTGATGTCTTAGCAAAGGGAATCATGGGGTCCATGAACGTCTGGCTTTTTTTTTTTTGCTATTATTAGTATACAATTACCTGAGCAGCACCATGGTTACTAGACTCCCCATCATCAGGTCCCCCCCACCAACCCCATTGCAGTCACTGTCCACCAGCGTAGTAGGATGCTATAGAGTCACTACTTGTCTTCTCTGTGTTATACTCCTTCCCGTACCCCCCAAACCCACCCCCACTCCCGCTACATTATGTGTGCGGATTGTAATACCGCTTTTTCTTCCCCTTTATCCCTCCTTCCCCACACCTCCTCCCAGCACCTTTCCCCTTGGTAACTGTTAGTCCATTCCTGGGTTCTGTGAGTCCGCCGCTCTTCTGTTCCTTCAGTTTTTCCTTTGTTCTTATGCTCCACAGATGAGTTAGATCATTTGATACTTGTCTTTCTCTGCTTGGCTTCTTTCACTGAGCATAATACCCTCTAGCTCCATCCATGTTGTTGCAAATGGTAGGATTTGTTTTCTTCTTATGGCTGAATAATATTCCATTGTGTATATGTACCACATCTTCTTTATCCATTCATCTACTGTTGGACACTTAGGTTGCTTCCATTTCTTGGCTATTGTAAATAGTGCTGCAATAAACACAGGGGTGCATATGACTTTTTCAAACTGGGCTGCTGCATTCTTAGGGTAAATTCCTAGGAGTGGGATTCCTGGGTCAAATGGTATTTCTATTTTGAGTTTTTTGAGGAACCTCCATACTGCTTTTCACAATGGTTGTAATAATTTACATTCCCACCACTGTAGGAGGGTTCCCCTTCCTCCACATCCTTGCCAACATTTGTTGTTGTTTGTCTTTTGGATGGCGGCCATCCTCACTGGTGTGAGGTGATATCTCATTGTGGTTTTAATTTGCATTTCTCTGATGATTAGCGATGAGGAGCATCTTTTCATGTGCCTGTTGGCCATCTGAATTTCTTCTTTGGAGAACTGTTCAACTCTGACAATTTTTTAATTGGTTTATTTGCTTTTTGTTTGTTGAGGTGCATGAGCTCTTTATATATTTTGGATGTCAACCCCTTATCGGATATGTCATTTATGAATATATTCTCCCATACTGTAGGATGTCTTTTTGTTCTAATGATGGTTTCCTTTGCTGTACAGAAGCTTCTTAGTTTGATATAGTCCCACTTGTTCATTTTTGCTTTTGTTTCCCTTGTCCAGGGAGATATGTTCATGTTTATGTCCTAGAGATTTTTGCCTATATTTTTTCTGAGAATTTTATGCTTTCATGACTTACATTCAGGTCTTTGATCCATTTTGAGTTTACTTTTGTGTATGGGGTTAGACAGTAATCCAGTTTCAATCTCTTACATGTCGCTGTCCAGTTTTGCCAACACCAGCTGTTGAAGAGGCTGTTATTTCCCCATTGTATATCCATGGCTCCTTTATTGTATATTAATAGACTATATATGCTTGGGTATATATCTGGGCTCTCTAGTCTGTTCCACTGGTCTATGGGTCTGTTCTTGTGCCAGTATCAACTTGTCTTGATTACTGTAGATTTGTAGTAGAGCTTGAAGTCAGGGAGCATAATTCCCCCTGCTTTATTCTTCCTTCTCAGGATTGTTTTGGCTATTCAGGCTCTTTTGTGATTCCATATGAATTTTAGAACTATTTGCTTTAGTTCATTGAAGAATGCTGTAGGTATTTTGATAGGGATTGCATTGAATCTGCAGATTACTTGAGGCAGGATGGCCATTTTGACAATATTAATTCTTCCTAGCCAAGAGCATGGGATGCATTTCCATTTATTAGCATCCTCTTTAATTTCTCTTAAGAGTGTCTTGCAGTTTTGTTTTGAGTGTATAGGTCTTTCACTTCCTTGGTTAGATTTATTCCTAGGTATTTTATTCATTTGGATGTGATTGTGAATGGAACTGTTTTCCTGATTTCTCTTGGTGCTAGTTCATCATTACTGTATAGGAATGCAACAGATTTCTGTGTATTAATTTTTTATCCTGCAACATTGCTGAATTCAGATATTAGATGTAGTAGTTTTGGAGTGGAGTCTTTAGCATTTTTTATGTACAATATCATGTCATCTACAAACAGGGACAGTTTAACTTCTTACTTGCCAACCTGGATGCCTTTTATTTCTTTTTTTTGTCTGATAGCTGTGGCTAGGACCTCCAGAACTATGTTGAATAAAAGTGGGGAGAGTGGGCATCCTTGTCTTGTTCCCGATCTTAAAGGAAAAGCTTTCAGCTTCTCGCTGTTAAGTATAATGTTGGCGGTGGGTTTGTCATATATGGCCTTTATTTTTTTTTATTATTATTTTTTATTTTTTTCTAGTTTTATACCTTGGTGATCTGAGAAGTTGCTTGGTAGGATTTCAATATTTTTGAAATTACTGAGGTTCTTTTTGTGGCCTAGTATGTGGTCTATTCTGGAAAATGTTCCATGTGCACTTGAGAAGAATGTGTATCCTGTTGCTTTTGGGTGTAGAGTTCTGTAGATGTCTGTTAGGTCCATCTGTTCTAGTGTGTTGTTCAGTGCCTCTGTGTCTTTACTTATTTTCTGTCTGGTTGATCTGTCCTCTGGAGTGAGTGGTGTGTTGAAGTCTCCTAAGATGAATGCATTGCTGTCTATTTCCTCCTTTAATTCTGTTAGTATTTGTCTCACATATGCTGGCGCTCCTGTGTTGGGTGCATATATATTTATAATGGTTATATCTTCTTGTTGGACTGACCCCTTTATCATTATGTAATGTCCTTCTTTATCTTTTGCTACTTTCTTCGTTTTGAAGTCTATTTTGTCTGATACAAGTACTGCAACACCTGCTTTTTTCTCTTTGTTGTTTGCATGAAATATCTTTTTCCATCCCTTCACTTTTAGTCTGTGTATATCTTTGGATTTGAGGTGAGTTTCTTGTAGGCAGCATATAGATGGGTCTTGCTTTTTTATCCATTCTGTTACTCTGTGTCTTTTGATTGGTGCATTCAGTCCATTTACATTTAGGGTGATTATTGATAGGTATGTACTTATTGCCATTGCTGGCTTTAGATTCGTGGTTACCAAGGGTTCAAGGGTTGCTTCTTTACTATCTAACAATCTAACTTAACTTTCTTGTTAAGTTATTGTAAACACAGTCTGATGTTTCTTTATTTCTCTCCCTTCTTATTCCTCCTCCTCCATTCTTTCTATAATAGGTGTTTTATTCTTTGCCTTTAGTTAGTATTTGGATGGTCTGCTTTCTTTGCTATGATTTTATTTTCTCTGGTGACATCTTTTTAGCCTTAGGTGTGCTTCCATCTAGAGCAGTCCATTTAAGATATCCTGTAGTGGTGGTTTATGAGACGCAAATTCTCTTAACTTTCGTTTATCTGGAAATTGTTTAATCCCTCCATCATATTTAAATGATAATCGTGCTGGATACAATATTCTTGGTTCGAGGCCCTTCTGTTTCATTACGTTAAATATATCATGCCATTCTCTTCTGGCCTGTAAGGTTTCTGTTGAGAAGTCTGATGATAGTCTGATGGGTTTTCCTTTGTAGGTGATCTTTTTTCTCTCTCTAGCTGCCTTTAATACCCTGTCTTTATCTTTGATCTTTGCCATCTTAATTATTATGTGTC
Organism: Smutsia gigantea; assembly: GCA_032199065.1. NCBI lineage: Eukaryota > Metazoa > Chordata > Mammalia > Pholidota > Manidae > Smutsia > Smutsia gigantea. The sequence goes on from JAVSCE010002992.1 coordinate 62,299, forward strand.
TTGGTGTTGTCTTCCTTGGGTCCCTTGTGTTGGGAGATCTATGAGCTTCGGTGGACTGCGAGACTACTTCCTTCCCCAGCGAGGGAAAGTTTTCAGCAATTATTTCTTCAAAGACACTTTCTATCCCTTTTTCTCTCTCTTCTTCCTCTGGTACTCCTATAATGCGAATATTGTTCCGTTTGGATTGGTCACACAGTTCTCTTAATATTCTTTCATTCCTAGAAATCCTTTTATCTCTCTCTGCCTCAGCTGCTCTGTACTCTTGTTCTCTGTTTTCTATTCCATTAACAGTCCCTTGCATCTCATCCATTTTGCTGTTAAGCCCGTCGATCGCTTGTCTGATTTCTGTATTGTCTTTCCTCAGTTCCCTCACTTCCTCCCTCAGCTCTTGCACATTTCTCTGTAGGTCCATCAGCATGGTTATGACTTTTATTCTAAATTCTTTTTCAGGGAGGCTGTGCATTTCCATCCCTTCAGACTCCCTCTCTGGGGTTGTCTGGTTGATTTTGGTCTGAACCATATTCCTCTGTCTTTTCATGGCTGTATAATTTGGTCACTGATAGTTGCCACGTATATCAGCTGGGCTCTTTAAGACTTTAAAAAGAGAAGAAAAAAAAGAAAAAAAAGAAGAAAGGAAAAAAAAGAAAAAAACGAAAGAAAAGAAAAAACAAAACAAAAACAACAACAACAACAACAAAAAAGGCCCACCAGACATAGATTCTGTGGGAATGCTCTAGGTGGCGCTATTGCCCCACTATTCCAAACCTGTGACTGTGCCGCTCCGCAGGGCCCTTTATTGCTCTGGCAGGGGTGGGAACGAATAGGAGGCTGTTGATCTCAGTGAGAAGTGTTAAGTATGGCTACGCTTCCTCAGTCGCCAGCTAAGGCGTCTGAAACTCCCCAGGACTCCCAGCCTGCTGGGCTGAGTGTGCTGGGGCGATCCGGCTCCTCCGCTGGGCTCCTGTCTCTTTAAGACCGCTGAGGAAAGCGCGCACTTTTTTTTTCCTTCCCGGAGCCGGCTGCAAGCCCCCTGGCGCGTTCCCCGCTCAGATCCTGCCCCTCTGTCTCTCCAATCTCCGCTGCACTGCGCAATGTGGGTCAGCGCTCCCCGCGCAGATCACCGGGGCTGGCTACTTCGCGGGGTGCACTTCCACTCCCTCCCGGCTCTGGATCCTCTCCTCCCGCCGGTGCGCTGGGGTGGGGGAGGGCTCGGGTCCCGCCGGGTCGCGGCTCCGGATCTTACCCGCCTCTTGGGGTGCCGAGTCCTCTCGGGTGTAGCTGCACGCTGTGCGCTTTCCTGTGTATTCTCGTCTCTCTTTTAGGAATAGATGTATTTTCTGTGTTTTCGTAGATAAATATAGTGTTGGGAGGAGATTTCTGCCGCCCTGCTCACACCGCCATCTTCCCAGAAGTCATATATGGCCTTTATTATGTTAAGGTACTTGCCCTCTATACCCATTTTGTTGAGAGTTTTTTATCTTGAATGAATGTTGAATTTTGTCAAATGCTTTTTCAGCATCTATGGAGATGATCATGTGGTTTTTGTCCTACTTTTTTTGATGTGGTGGATGATGTTGATGGATTTTCGAATGTTGTACCATCCGTGCATCCCTGCAATGAATCCCACTTGATCATGATGGATGATCTTTTTGATGTATTTTTGAATACGGTTTGCTAATATTTTGTTGAGTATTTTTGCATCTATGTTCATCAGGGATATTGGTCTTTAATTTTCTTTTTTTGTGGTGTCTTTGTCTGGTTTTGGTATTAGAGTGATGTTGGCCTTGTAGAATGAGTTTGGGAGTATTCCCTCCTCATCTATTTTTGGAAAACTTTAATGAGGATGGGTATTAGGTCTTCCCTAAATGTTTGATAAAATTCAGCAGTGAAACCATCTGGTTCAGGCGTTTTGTTCTTAGGTAGTTTTTTGATTACCAATTCAATTTCTTTGCTGCTAATTGGTCTATTCAGATTTTGTTTTTTCCTGGGTCAGCCTTGGAAGGTTATATTTTTCTAGAAAGTTGTCCATTTCTTGTAGGTTATCCAGTTTGTTAGTATATAATTTTTCATAGTATTCTATCATAATTCTTTGTATTTCTGTGGTATCCGTAGTGATTTTTCCTTTCTCATTTCTGATTCTGTTTATGTGTGTAGACTCTCTTTTTTTCTTGATAAGTATGGCTAGGGGTTTATCCATTTTGTTTATTTTCTCAAGGAACCACCTCCTGCTTTCATTGATTCTTTCTATTGTTTTATTCTTCTCAACTTTATTTATTTATGCTTTAATCTTTATTATGTCCCTCCTTCTACTTCCTTTGGGCCTCAGTTGTTCTTCCTTTTCTAGTTTCATTAATTGTGAGTTTAGACTGTTCATTAGGGATTGTTCTTCTTTCCTGAGGTAGGCCTGTATTGCAATATATTTCCCTCTTAGCATGGCCTTCACTGCATCCCACAGATTTTGTGGTGTTGAATTATTGTTGTCATTTGTCTCCATAGGTTGCTTGATCTCTGTTTTTATTTGGTCATTGATCCATTGATTAATTAGGAGCATGTTATTAAGCCTCCGTGTGTTTGTGGGCTTTTTTGTTTTCTTTGTGTAATTTATTTCTAGTTTCATACCTTTGTGATCTGCAAAGCTGGTTGGTACAATTTCAATCTTTTTGAATTTACTGAGGTGCTTTTTGTGGCCTAATATATAATCAATTCTTGAAAATGTTCCATGTGCACTTGAGAAGAATGTGTATTCTGTTGCTTTTGGCTGGAGTGTTCTGTAGATGTCTGTTAGGTCCATCTGTTCTAATATGTTGTTCAGTGCCTCTGTGTCTTTACTTATTTTCTGTCTACTTGATCTCTCCTTTGGAGTGAGTGATGTGTTGAAGTCTCCTAAAATGAGTGCATTGCATTCTATTTCCCCCTTTAATTCTGTTAGTATTTGTTTCACATATGTAGGTGATCCTGTGTTGGGTGCATAGATATTTATAATAGTTATATCCTCTTGTTGGACTGACACTTTTATGATTATGTAATGTCCTTCTTTGTCACTTGTGACTTTCTTTGTTTTGAAGTCTATTTTGTCTGATACAAGTACTTGCAACACCTGCTTTTTTCTCCTTGTTGTTTGCATGAAATATCTTTTTTCATCCCTTCACTTTCAGTCTGTGTATGTCTTTGGGTTTGAAGTGAGTCTCTTGTAGGCAGCATATAGATGGGTCTTGCTTTTTTATCCATTCTATTACTCTATGCCTTTTGATTGGTGCATTCAGTCCATTTACATTTAGGGTGATTATCGATAGATATGTACTTATTGCCATTGCCCGCTTTAGATTTATGGTTACCAAAGATTCAAGGGCAATTACCTTACCATCTAACAGTCTAATTTAACTTACTTCATATACTATTACAAACACAACCTAAAGGATTTTTTTTCTCTCCTTTTTCTTCCTCCTCCATACTTTGTATGTTATGAATCATATTCTGTACTTTTTGTCTTCCTTTGGGTGACATCTTTTTAGCCTTAGGAATACTTCCATCTATAGGAGTCCCTCCAAAATGCACTGTAGAGGTGGTTTGTGGGGGGTAAATTCTCTCAGTTTTTGCTTATCTGTAAATTGTTTAATCTCTCCTTCAAATTTAAATGATAGCCTTGCTGGGTAAAGTATTCTTGGTTCAAGGCCCTTCTGCTTCATTGCATTAAATGTATCATGTCACTCCTTTTGGGCTGTAAGGTTTCTGTTGAGAAGTCTGATGATAGCCTGATGGGTTTTCCTTTGTATGTGATCTTTTTTCTCTCTCTAGCTGCTTTCAAAAGTCTGTCTTTATCCTTGATCTTTGCCATTTTAATTATTATATGTCTAGATGTTTTCTTCCTTGGGTCCCTTGTTTTGGGAGATCTGTGCATCTCCATGGCTTGAGAGACTATCTCCTTCCCCAGATAGGGGAAATTTTCAGCAATTACCTCCTCAGTGACACTTTCTATCTCTTTTTCTCTCTCTTCTTCTTCTGGTATCCCCTATAATGTGAATATTGTTCCATTTGGATAGGTCACACAGTTCTCTCAATATTCTTTCATTCTTAGAGATCCTTTTTTCTCTCTGTGCCTCAGCTTCTTTGTATTCCTCTTCTCTAGTCTCTGTTTCATTTAACGTCTCCTCCACCATATCCAATGTGCTTTTAATACCGTCAATTGTGTTCTTCAGTGATTGGATCTCTGACCGAATTCATTCCTGAGTTCTTGAATATCTTTCTGTACCTCCATAAGCATGTTTATACTTTTTATTTTGAACTCTCTTTCTGGAAGATTGGTGAGTTAAGTTACATTTGGCCTTCTTTCTGGGGTTTGTGAGATTTTGGTCTGAACTATGTTCTTTTGTCGTTTCATATTTCTATGTGATGCCCACTAGTTTGCAGAAACTCCAGTCTCTGGAACCGCTCAGCCCCTAGAGTGAGATTGGGGGTCATAGTGGAGTGGGGCTGGTGCCTGGGGGGAAGAAAGATCTGTTTCCTGATTCCCATCTGCAGTGCCTGTCTCCCGTATTAGAGCCAGTGGGCCAAGCACACACTTGTAAACCTCTGTGCTTTGCGTCTCTAGCTGTTGTAGGCAGGGCCTCTCTCTGGCTCTCCTGACACCTGTGCAGTGACTGCCAGTTTGCAAGCAGGTGCCTGCAGGCCAGTAGGAAGGCTCGACAGGCCGTGTGTCACAGTAGAGGGCCTCGGAGCTGAGTAGGCAGCCAGGGGGATGGAGCACCTGAAGCTCCCCAAAGTTCCCAACCAGCTGGGCAGAGCGCGCCCAGGCAACCTTGTCCATCTCTCCCTTCTCTGGCACAGCAAGCTTCATGCAAACCCTGCCCCTTCATCAGCCCTCTGGCTGGTAGCAAGGCTCTCAGACTTCCTGCCTTTCCTCTGACACAGAGCGGCCGGATGTGGATCCCGTCCTCTACAAACAGCCAGAATGTCAATTTCTCAAGCACTTGGCCTGTCCAAACTCCCCAACATCAAGAGCACCACACACTATAGGATTCTGCTCACAAAGCAGATGTCCAGGGCTAGGCACTCAGCAGTCCCAGTCTTCCACCCCCTCCCCCGCTCCATTTCTCTTCCTCCTGCGGGTGAGCTGGGGTGGGGGAAGGGCTTGGGTCCCGCCAGATTAAGGCTTTCCTACTTTACCCTGTTTCATTAGGTCTGCTCTGTTCATGAGGCCTGTTTGCAATCTGGTTTAGCCTTCTTTCTTGTTGCTGTTTTAATGTTCGTTGTATTAATTAACTATATTTTTGTGCAATTTGTGGTTTTGGGAGGAGCTCTGTGTCTCACCTCTCACACCGCCGTCTTGCAAGTGTATGTCTGACTTTTTTTTTTTTGCAATTATTTAGATCTTCTTTAACTTCTCTCAGCAATAGTTTCTCATTTTCAGAGTATAAATTCTGCACTTTTTTTGGTTAAATTTATTCCTAAATATCTTATTCTTTTTTTTTAATGTGATTGTAAAAGGAATTGTTTTCTTAATTTCATTTTTGGATTGTTCATTGCAAGTGTATAGAAATACAGCAGCTGATTTTCTATATATTAATCTTGTACCCTGCAACTTTGTTGGAACTTCTTTAGTAGTTCAAATTTTTTTTCTAGTCGATTCCCTAGGGTTTTCTTAATATAAGATCTTGTCATCTGTGCATTTCATTTTGCTTCTTCCTTTCTAGTCTGGATGCCTTTTCTTTCTTTCTCTTGCTTAATTGGCCCAACTAAGGCATTCAATACCATGTTGAATAGAAGTGGTGAGAGTGGACAACTTTGTTTTGTTCCTGATCTTAGGGGGAAAGCATCCAGTCTTTCATCATTAACTATGATGTTATCTGTAGGTTTTTTATAGATGTCCTGTATCAGATTGAAGATGTTCCCTTCTATTCCTAGTTTGTTGAGTATTTTCATTATGAAAGGGTGTTGGATTTTTTCAAAATTTTTTTCTGCACTACAGAGATGATCTTGTGATTTTTGTTTTTTACTTTTGATGTGATGTATTCCATTGATTTTTCAGATACTAAACCAACTTAGCTTGCCTGGGATAAAATCCCATGAGGTCATAGTATATAATTCTTTAATGTATTGCTGCATTTAATTTCTAGAATTTTGTTGAAGATTTTTGTATCCATGTTTATAAGAACTATTGGTATGTAGTTTTCTTTTCTTGCTATATCTCTGGTTTTGATATCAGGGTAATAGTAGCCTCATAAAATGTGTAGGGAACTGCTTGTTCCATTTCTATTTTTTGGTAGAGTTTGTGAAGAATTCATATTAATTATTCTCTTACCTAGTCACATTAATGTTATTACTGATATACTTAGATTTACATCTGCCATGTTACTTTTTGTTTTCTATGTCACATGTCTTTTTTTGTTCCACTATTCCTGCTTTACTGCTTTTCTTTTCTTTCATTCTTTTTTTTTTGGAAGGTTCATACCAGGCTTTATTTTCACTGCAGCCAGTGGAGCACTGAAATCACACCTGCAATAAATTACCTGGTGGTCATCCTTTTATAACAGCACAAACAACAGTGGCTCACCGCCAACAATTATATAAAGCTGCGCCTGCGCAATGGGCCCTGTGGTCACATAAGCATAAAACGGCATATGCCTGCTCAGTGGGTACAAGCATGAGACAGCATCCAGGTGAGTATCCTGGCCGTGGTGACCGTTTTCCCTACAACACCCAAAAGGCAATGGTGGTGTTGGGGGAGAGGCGTTGTGTATTTTCCTTGGTTCTTGTCCCCGCAGCAACAAAGAATTGAAGGGCAGAGACACAGCAGTGAAACAGAGTATAAGTTTTATTTAAAGTTACTTAAAGAGAAAGTGCAGGAGACCTCAGAGAGAGAGAGGAGGGCCCTGAAAGGTTGGAGGTTCCCCCTTTTAAGGATTTTTCAGGAATGTGACAAAGGGCTGGGGGTGTGGACTTGTTAAGTGGTCTCAGGATCTTTGATAAGACATTAAGTTTCTTATCGGGTCTTCTAGGTACTTCTGTAAAATTAGCTTAACACAAGAAATTTACTGCTCTGGGCCCCTCCCAGGATAGCAGCTTCCTGGTTTGGGGGCATATCAGTCAGTCACATCTGTCTGCCCTTCCTCCAAGGTGGGCAGAGTTATTTGTTTGTTGTTTGGTAAAGAATATGTTAATTGCCTTTCTTCCTAAACTTCCTGGGTTTTTTCAAAATACAATTTTGGATTTAAGGTGGAATTCCCTGTCTTTATTGTGCTGTTTATAGGTGGGCCTTTTAGCAGGCTAGAGTAAATCTTACAATGATCTAATTCACAGAATGAGGACATGGGCTCTGCTCAGATACTTCTCTTTATCTGGGAAATATTCATTCAAGGCCAAGTTGCTCTTGACCTTTTGAGCTTTAACTGATTAACTCTGAGTCTTTCCTGGCCTTCTGGTTTTAACTGGTTAACAGTGCTTTCTAGGGGACTTTACTGACTTTGTTCTCTTTCCACCCCTCTCATATCTATCTTCCTGCCTAACATTGATACATATAGGATAATCACTACAGACATTTCTGTTTAAAAAGTGTGGGAATTGAGGCACAAATGAACCACTGGTCCATAGCAATACTGAAAAACAGCCAGACTTAATTGGAAATTCCTTGATTAGGACTCAAAGCCTGGGGCTATTCATCCATGGCTGCTGGTTCTACCCTCAGGGCTCTTGGTTCTGCCCTCTGAGTCATCTTTTATTTTGCATGAAGGACAGCCCATATTTGCAATTGCAAAGATTTCATCCAACCAGTAGAATTGGAGAGTGGGGAGTGCAGAGCTATCTTTCATTTTGTATTCCCTCTGACCCTTTCAGTCCAGGTGGGCAGTGTTCCTCTGAACATTCTCTTAAAAACATGGGTCTCTTGTGAATTCTGTGGCCCTCACTCCATCAGACAAAAGGCACCTTTACAAAGCTCTTGGAGATAAGCTGTTCTGTATCTGGGCTTCTTCTGAGAACAGTGCCCTTGAGCTTCTTGGAATTCTATGGTTTGATTGGGAGAATCCATGAGTCACACCCTTAAATCTTTAAAGGACTTCTTATCTAGCAGATACTCCGAGATACTACCTTAGATCTTTCTTAGATCTTAACAAAGGATTTTACAGCTACTCCATTGACTTCATCTTTAGACAGTTTTCCTGGCATTGCCATGGATTTAATCTTTGCTCAGAAGTCATTTCTTAATTATAGTATCATTTGCCCCCTGGATGGGCTGGGAATTTTCAAAGCCAGCAAGTACTGGCTTCCTTTTGTTTAATAGTCCTTCCTTTAACTTATCTCTCCCCTATAATATTTTACTACAGGTGGCAAGAAGAGACCAGGTGGCCCCTTCAATACTTTGCTTAGAAATCCTTAGCTAGATTACCAATTCATAATTCATTAGGTACACTTTATACTTTTCACTTTGCTGTAGGCAACAGTGTTGCTAAATTTCTGCCAATAGATAACAAGGATCCCCTTTCTTGAGTGGTCAGTAAGATTTTTTTAACTGAAGTATCATTGATATACAATCTTATATTGATTTCAAATGTACCCATATTATTTAATCCTCACCCCCAATAGTGCAGTTGCTATCTATCAGCATACAAAGATGTTATAGAATCATTGACTATATTCTCCATGCTGTACTCCCATCCATGTGACCAACTTATTGTGATTATGAATTATTGTGCCCTTTATTCCCCTCACTCTACCCACCCCACCCCAACATCTCCCCCTTGGTAACCGCTAGTCACTACTCAGTGTCTGTGACTCTACTGCTGTTCTTTTCCTTCTGTTTTGCTTTGATTTTTTGTTCTACAAATAAGTGAAATCATATGATATTTGTCTTTCTCCACCTGCCTTATTTCACTGAGCATAATACCCTCTAGATCCATCCATGTTGTTGCAAATGGCAGGATTTCTTTTCTTTTTATGGCTGAATAATATTACATGGTGTTTATGTACCACATCTTTATCCATTTATCTATTGATGGGCACTTAGGTTGCTTCCATATCTTGACTATTGCAAACACTGCGGTGATAAACATAGGGGTTCATATATCATTTTGAATCAGGGATTTTGTTTTCTTTGGGTAAATTCCTAGGAGTGGAAGTACTGGGTAAAATGGTATTTCTATTTTTAGTTTTTTGAGGAACCTCCATATTGCTTCCCACAGCAGCTGCACCACATTACATTCTCACCAATGTTTGGAAGTTTCCCATTTCTCCACACCCTCACCAGGTCTTTTGGGGTGAGTTTTTTTTATATAAAGATATTTTATTACTGTAAGATGTGAATTGTCATTATTCAGTCTTTCCTGAAACTTGTTCAACCTGGGAAAATCTGCTTCGTACCTCTTTTTGAGATTGCTTAAATATGTTCGTAAACTCTCTGGATCCAATTGAGGATTTCGAGCAATTTGAACAAGGCTGGTAGCCAGATGATACACAGCTCTCTGTCTTTCCATCTCAGGGGTACTCCTTTGGTTTTGCAAAATTTGTCTGGTAATTTGAGTTGTGATTTTTTTTGGCATCCAACACAATAGATTGAGGGAGTGAAGACGCCTCTGCAGTTTGTAATCCGTAATTTTTTTCTTCTCTGAGTCCCTTAGAAAGTTTGTAGGTATACAAGATTGCTTCTTTATTTCTTGTGGTGTTCTTTACATGTTGAACTTCAAAATGCATGTTTTCTACATTAGGATATAGTACATCTATATGGCATAGTCCCAAGAAATGTGTAGCCAACAGTGTATATGCCTTTAAGCTCATTAGATATTCACAAACAGCATAACAAATGCCAATAGCTTCTTCTGTATTAGTAACCTCTGACAAGTTCATCAACCAATATGAGTGATTTGTCATTAGCATTATGCAGAATATAAGCAATCTCTTTCATTTCCTTCATAAATGTTGATGAATTTGTTTCAGTATCATCATCAGTACGTACTGATTCTTGTAAAAATCTGTTCAGTGATTCTAAAGGAAGAATATTCTGCTGGTACATATGATCCAATCTGGGCCATATGAGATTATGATCTGACAAAGATCAATCTGTTTTAAACATGTGGATTTTCCACTCATATTCGGTCCAGTTATGATAAAAAAAATTACTCCCTTCTGTAATATAGGTATTGTTGGCAACAGGTTTTTCCACAGATATTTTTTCAAGAATGGGATGCCATCCTTGTTTGATTGCTAAAGTATCAGTGAACTCTGGCCGAACATAGTCAGAAAGTGCATGCATGAGCAAATGACAGTAGCATATCCAGCATTGACACAGTGTCAGATAGTTTATATAAGCAATGAATATGTTCATAAATCTCAATAAGCAGTTTGCACACTATCATATAAGTCATGTGATAGATTTCTCTCAAAGACTCTTGGCATCTTTCATTCATTTTAATTAAATCTGTTGATGTAAAGTGTAAGAATTTTTCACTTCAGAAATCTTAATAAATTCTGAAGAAGTTGATTGGGTAGAGCTGTCCAGTCTGTAGTCATCTGGATGAAAAATCCTCCAGCAGAGCTAAAACTCGTTCTTAATGGAAGATTGTATTTTTCTGCAAGCCATGATATCATTCCTGCTATGTCATCTACAATCTCTGTATATGTTCTCCTAGCAATGTCAAGAAATTCATTTATGTTAGAGCTCACTGCATAACACTTCTGAGTCCTCATGTTCAGGTATCCTTTCATATATCTTGCATCATCATTAATTACTGTTTTAATCTTTTCAGGTATGATTCCAAACCTCTCATCTTCCAAGGAACCACAATAAGCTCTTAATAAAGGTGTGTTACAGTTCTTCAGGGCAATCTTTAAAGGATCCACAAGTTCCAACGTATGTTTTAGGTATATTAAATTTGTTATCTTTGATTCAGCTGCATTAACCATGTCTTGCTTTGGAATTTGTACTAAAACAGAAAGAAGCTGCTCTGTATCAAGAAATCTTGATATAACTGACTGAAATCCAAAAAAGAGTTCCTCATCTTGAAGTAATTCTTGAACACAATCTAATCTCATGTTAATGGTTTGAGTATGAACTAGAGGTTCCAATATATTACAACGAAGTCTTCTACTTCCTCTGGGGGTTTTAGTATAATTTAGAACACCAAAGAGTGTGTGGTTATTTCTACAGTCTTGATTATTAATTATTACTTCAAGGTTTTGGGTTGATGATGAATCTATCATGGCTGTCTGTTCACTACCCTGGAAACAAATCTTGAGAGATTTTGGTGCATAAACTGAATTTTGAATAAAATTCTTTTGGATAGTGGCCATTCTGTTCTGAGGTGTATCTCTTTGTGACTTTGATTTGCATTTCCCCTATTTTTAGTGATGTGGAGCATCTTTTCATATGCCTGTTAGCCATTTGTTTTTCTTCTTTGAAGTAATGTCAGTTCAGGTCCCTGCCCATTTTTTAATTGGGTTCTTTATTTTTTGAGTGTTGAGGTGTATAGTTTCTTTATATATTTTAGATGTTAATGCCTTATCAGATGATTCATTCACAAATATATTCTCCCATACTGTAGGATGCCTTTTTGTTCTGCTGATGGTGTCTTTTGCTGTACAGAAGCTTTTTAGTTTGATGTAGTCCCACTTGTTCATTTCTTATTTTGTTTTCCTTGCCCAAGGAGGTGTGTCTAGGAAAAAACTGCTTCTACTTGTGTTCAGGAGTTTTTTGTCTATGTTTTCTTCTAAGAGTTTTAATATTTCATGACTTACATTCAGGTCTTTGACCTGTTTTGAGTTTACTTTTGTGTATGGAGTGAGACAATAATCCAGTTTCATTCTCTTACATGTAGCTGCCCAGTTTTCCCAACACTAGTTGTTGAAGAAGAGGCTGTCTTTTCTCCATTATGTATTCATGGCTCCTTTATTGTATCTTAATTGACCATATATGTGTGGGTTTATATCTGGGCTCTGTATTCTGTTCCATTGACTTATGGGTCTATTCTTGTGCCAGTACCAAATTGTTTTGATTACTGCAGCTTTGTGGTAGATCTTGAAGTCAGCGAGCATAATCCTCCCAGCTTTGTTATTCTTTCTCGGGACTACTTTGGCTATTCAGGGTCTTTTGTGGTTCCATAAGAATTTTAGAACTATTTGTTCTAGTTCATTGAAAAATGCCATTGGTATTTTGATAGGGATTGCACTGTATCTGTAAATTGCTTTGGGCCGGATGGCCATTTTGACAATATTAATTTTTCTTTTCCATAAGCAACAGATAGATTTCCATTTATCGGTGTCTTCCTTAATTTCTCTTATGAGTGTCTTATAGTTTTCAGAGTACAGATCTTTCACCTCTTTGGTTAGGTTTATTCCTAGGTATTTTATTCTTTTTGATGCAATTGTAAATGGAATTGTTTTCCTGATTTCTCTTTCTGCTAGTTCATTGTTAGTACATAGGAGTGCAACAGATTTCTGTGTACTAATTTTGTATCATGCAATTTGCTGAATTTAGTTATTAGTTCTAATAGATTTTTGGTGCATTCTTTAGGGTTTTCTATGTATACTATCATGTCATCTGCAAACAGTGACAGACTAACTTCTTCCTTACCAATTTGGCTTTGTGTTGTCTGACTGCCATGGCTAGAACCTCAAGTACTATGTTGAATAAAAGTGGTGAGAGTGGACATCCTTGTCTTGCTCCGCCTCTTAAAGGAAAACCTTGCAGCTTTTTGCTGTAAGTATGATGTTGGCTATGGGTTTATCACATATGGCCTTTATTATGTTGAGGTACTTACCCTCTAAACCCATTTTGTTGAGAGTTTTTATCACAAATGGATGTTGAAATTTGTCAAATACTTTTTCATTATCTGTTGAGATGATCATGTGGTTTTTATCTTCTTTTTGTTAATGTGGTATATGATATTGACTTTTTTTACTATCATTAATCTACAATTACATGAGCAACATTATGGTTACTAGACTGCCCCCTTTAGCAAGTCCCCACCACATACCCCACTACACTCACTGTCCATCAGCATAGTAAGATGCTATAGAATCACTACTTGTCTTCCTGTGTTGTACAGCCTTCCCTGTGAGCCCCCTACATTATGTATGCTAATCATAAAGCCCCTTAATCCCCCTTATCCGCCCCTTCCCACCCATCCTCCCCAGTCCCTTTCCCTTTGGTAACTGTTAGTCCATTTTTGGGTTCTGTGAGTCCTCTGCTGTTTTGCTCCTTCAGTTTTTTCTGTGTTCTTATACTCCACAGGTGAATGAAATAATTTGACACTTGTCTTTCTCTGCCTGGCTTATTTCACTGAGCATAATACCCTCTAGCTCCATCCATGTTGTTGCAAATGGTAAGATTTGTTTTCTTCTTATGGCTGAATAATATTCCATTGTGTATATGTACCACATCTCCATTATCTATTCATCTACTGATGGACACTTAGGTTGCTTCTATTTCTTGGCTATTGTAAATAGTGCTGCAATAAACACAGGAATGCATATGACTTTTTCAAACTGGGATGCTGCAGTCTTAGGGTAAATTCCTAGGAGTGGAATTCCTGGGTCAAATGGTATTTCTATTCTGAGTTTTTTGAGGAACCTCCATATTGCTTTCCACAATGATTGTACTAATTTACCTTCTCAACAGCAGTGTAGGAGGGTTCCCCTTTCTCCACATCCTCGCCAACATTTGTTGTTGTTCGTCTTTTGGATGGCGGCCATCCTAACTGGTGTGAGGTGATATATCATTGTTGTTTTAATTTGCATTTCTCTGATTATTAGTGATGTGGAGCATCTTTTCATGTGCCTGTTGGCCATCTGAATTTCTTCTTTGGAGAAGTGTCTGTTCAGCTCCTCTCCCATTTTTTAATTGGCTTATTTGCTTTTTGTTTGTTGAGGTACATGAGCTCTTTATATATTTTGGATGTCAACCCTTTATCAGATATGTCATTTCTGAATATATTCTCCCATACTGTAGGAGGCCTTTTTGTTCTATTGATGGTGTCCTTTGCTGTACAGAAGCTTTTCAGTTTGATATAGTCACACTTATTCATTTTTGCTTTTGTTTCTCTTGCCCGGGGAGATATGTTCATGAAGAAGTTGCTCATGTTTATGTCCAAGAGATTTTTGCCTATGTTTTTTTCTAAGAGCTTTATGGTTTCATGACTTACATTCAGGTCTTTGATCCATTTCAAGTTTACTTTTGTGTATGGGGTTAGACAATGATCCAGTTTCATTCTCTTACATGTAGCTGTCCAGTTTTTCCAACACCAGCGCTGAAGAGGCTGTCATTTCCCCTTTGTATATTCATGGCTCTCTTATCATACATTAACTGACCATATATGTTTGGGTTAATATTTGGACTTTCTACTCTGTTCCACTTGTCTCTGGGTCTGTTCTTGTGCCAGTACCAAATTGTCTTGATTACTGTGGCTTTGTAGTAGAGCTTGAAGTTTGGAAGTGAGATCCCCCCTGCTTTATTCTTCCTTCTCAGGATTACTTTGGCTATTTGGGGTCTTTTGTCGTTCTATATGAATTTTAGAATTATTTCTTCCAGTTTGTTGAAGACTGCTGTTGGTATTTTAATAGGGATTGCATTGAATCTGTAGACTGGTTTAGGCAGGATGGCCATTTTGACAATATTAATTCTTCCTAGCCAAGAGCATGAGATGAGTTTCCATTTGTTTGTGTCCTCCTTAATTTCTCTTAGTATTGTCTTATAGTTTTGGGGGTATACGTCTTTCACTTCCTTGGTTAGGTTTATTCCTAGGTATTTTATTCTTTTTGATGCAATTGTGAATGGAATTATTTTCCTGATTTCTCTTTCTGTTAGTTCATCATTAGTGTATAGGAAAGCAACAGATTTCTGTGTATTAATTTTTTATCCTGCAACTTTTCTGAATTCAGATATTAGTTCTGGCAGTTCTGGAATGGACTCTTTAGGGTTTTTATGTACAATATCATGTCACCTGCAAATAGTGACAGTTTGACTTCTTCTTTACCAATCTGGATGCCTTGTATTTCTTTATTTTGTCTGATTGCCATGGCCACGACCTCCAGTACTACACTGAATAAAAGTGGGAGAGTGGGCATCCCTGTCTTGTCCCGATCTTAGGTGAAAAGCTTTCAGCTTCTCACTGTTAAGTATGATATGTGGCCTTTATTATGTTGAGGTACTTGCCTTCTATACCTATTTTGTTGAGAGTTTTTATCATGAATGGATGTTGAATTTTGTAGAATGCTTTTTCAGCATCTATGGAGATGATCATGTGGTTTTTGTTCTTCTTTTTGTTGATGTGGTGGATGATGATGGATTTTCAAATGTTGTACCATTCTTGCATCCCTGGGATGAATAGCACTTGATCATGATGATCTTTTTGATGTATTTTTTAATTCGGTTTGCTAATATTTTGTTGAGTATTTTTGCATCTACGTTCATCCGGGATATTGGTCTGTAATTTTCTTTTTTGGTGAGGTCTTTGCCCGGTTTTGGTATTAAAGTTATGCTGGCTTCATAGAATGAGTTTGGAAGTATTCCCTCCTTTTATATTTTTTGGGAAACTTTAAGGAGAATGGGTATAATGTCTTCTCTATATGTCTGATAAAATTCAGCAGTGAATCCATCTGGCCCAGGAGTTCTGGTCTTGGGTAATTTTTTGATTACCGATATTATTTCATTGCTGGTAATTGGTCTGTTTAGATTTTCTGTTTCTTCCTTGGTCAGTCTTAGAAGGTTGTATTTTTCTAAAAAGTTGTCCATGTCTTCTAGGTTAACCAGCTTGTTAGCATGTAGATTTTCATAATATTCTCTAACAATTCTTTGTATATCTGTGTGGTCCATCATGATTTTTCCTTTCTCATTTCTGATTCTGTTTATGTGTGTAGATTCTCTTTTTCTCATAATAAGTCTGGCTAGGGGGTTATCTATTTTGTTTATTTTCTGAAAGAACCAGCTCTTGGTTTCATTGATTTTTTTCTATTATTTTATTCTTCTCAATTTTATTTATTTCTTCTCTGATCTTTATTATGTCCATCCTTCTGCTGACTTTGGGCCTCATTTGTTCTTCTTTTTCCAGTTTCAATAATTGTGACTTTAGACTATTCATTTGGGATTGTTCTTCCTTCTTTAAATAGGCCCACATTGCTATATACTTTCCTCTTAGAACTGCCTTTGCTGTGCCCCTGAAGTTGGGTCATTGTGCTGTTGTCATTTGTCTCCACATATTGCTTGATCTCAGTTTTAATTTGGTCATTGATCCATTGATTATTTAGGAGCATGTTGTTAAGCCTGTATGTGTTTGTGAGCCTTTTTGTTTTCTTTGTACAATTTATTTCTAGTTTTATACCTTTGTGATCTGAGAAGTTGGTTGGTAGAATTTCAATCTTTTTGAATTTAGTGTGGCTCTTTTTGTGGCCCAGTATGTGGTCTATTCTGGAAAATGTTCCGTGTGCACTTGAGAAGAATGTGTATCCTGCTGCTTTTGGGAGGAGAGTTCTGTAGATGTCTGTTAGGTCCATCTGTTCTAGTGTGTTCTTCAGTGCCTCTGTGTCTTTACTTATTTTCTGTCTGGTTGATCTGTCCTTTGGAGTGAGTGGTGTGTTGAAGTCTCCTAAAATGAATGCATTGCTTTCTATTTCCTCGTTTAATTCTGTTAGTATTTGTTGCACATATGTCAGTGCTCCTGTGTTGGCTGCACATATATTTATAATGATTATATGCTCTTGGACTGACCCCTTTATCATTATCTAATGTCCTTCTTTATCTCTTGTGACTTTATTTGTTATGAAGTCTATTTTGTCTGATACAAGTACTGTAACACCTCCTTTTTTCTCCCTATTATTTACATGAAATATCTTTTTCCATCCCTTCACTTTTAGTCTGTGTATGTCTTTGGCTTTGAAGTGAGTCTCTTGTAAGCAGAATAGAGATGAGTGTTGCTGTTTTATCCATTCTATTACTCTGTGTCTTTTGATTGGTGCATTCAGTCCATTTACATTTAGGGTGATTATAGAAAAATATGTACTTATTGCCATTGCAGGCTTTGGATTCATGGTCACCAAATGTTCAAGGGTAGCTTCTTTACTATCTAACCATCTAACTTTAACTGACTTATTACACTATTATAAAGACAGTCTTATGATTCTATATTTCTCTCCCTTCTTATTATTATTCCTCCACTCTTTATATGATATGTGTTTTATTCTGTCTCTTTTGTGTTTCCTTTGACTGCTTTTGTGGATAGTTGATTTTATTTGTTGCTTTTAGTTAGTATTTGGTTGGTCTGCTTTCTTTGCTGTGATTTTATTTTCTCTGGTGACATCTATTTAGCCTTAGGAGTACTTCCTAGGCTAGAGCAGTCCCTTTAAAATACCCTGTAGAGGTGGTTTGTGGGAGGCAAATTCCCTCAACTTTTGCTTGTCTGGAAATTGTTTAATCCCTCCTTCAAATTTAAATGATCACCGTGCTGGATACAGTATTCTTGGTTCAAGGCCGTTCTGTTTCATTGCATTAAATACATCATGCCATTCTCTTCTGGCCTGTAAGGTTTCTGTTGAGAAGTCTGATGATAGCCTGATGGATTTTCCTTTGTAGGTGATCTTTTTTCTCTCTCTGGCTGCCTTTAATACCCTGTCCTTGTCTTTGATCTTTGCCATTTTAATTATTATATGTCTTGGTGTTATCTTCCTGATGTTATTTTTGTTAGGGGCTTTCTGCACTTCCATGACCAGAATGTCCATTTCCTTCCCCATATTGGAGAAGTTTGCAACAATTATTTCCTCAAAGAGACTTTCTATCCTTTTACTCTCTCTTTTGGTACCCCTATTATGTGAATATTGTTTCATTTGGATTGGTCACACAGCTCTTATCATTCTTTCAGTCCTAGAGATCCCTTTTTCTCTCTGTTCCTTGGCTACATTGTGTTCCTGTTCTCTAATTTCCATCTCATTGACTGTCTCCTGTACCTGTAGTAATCTACTCTAAATCCCTCCATTGTGTGTTTCATTTCAGTCACTGTATTCTTCAGCTCTGAGTGGCTCATTTTCAGGTCTTCTTCTCTTTGTTGACGTCCTCCCTGAGACCTTGATTATTTTTCTGTAAATAAGAGCATGTTTATGACTTTTATTTTGAAACTTTATCAAGAAGATTGGTGTTCTCCATTTCATTTAGCCCTCTTTCTGGCATCCTGGTCTGTAGTTTTGTTTGGAATTTATTTCTCTGCCTCCTCACTTTGTCAGGGCTCTGTGTTTCTTCCTTTGTATCTGCTATGCTTCCTGACCTATGACATAATAGCTTTATGAAGGAGGCATCCTGTGGTGGCCAGAAGCTCAAGACTCTTTATTCTCTGGTGCCTGGTTCTCCTTTGTGGGAACCCCAGTTCTTGGTGTGCAGTGGGTGGGGCTGCCTTTCTGTCTGTCTTCCACAGTGGTCTGAGTCTGCACTGGCAGTTTGCTTCAGCTGCCACTTTTGTTATCCAAGCAGAAGCCTCTGCTGGTATCCCTTGGACAGGGCTGCCCTCTCCCTGTCTGGAAGTGATGGCAGGGCTGCAGAGTTATTGGGGTGGGCTGGCTGATGTGCAGCTCTGCCTTGGCCAGAATGCAAAGCACTGGGCATGGCCCCCCATGGAGAGGAAAGAGCTCTGGGAGCTGGCTCCTGCCAGCACCTCCCTCTTGGGCTGAAACAGGGCCAAGGAAGCTGGGAGAGTCTCCCTCTGCCTGCCAAGCTGCAAGTCTGACGCTGCTGCTGGGCCGAGTGGGGTGGCTGGCACTGCACACAGGGAGGTGGCTTGGGGCTGAGTTGCCAGCGAGGGAGTTAGAGTATCTGGGACTCCTGAAGTTTCCAACTGGTCAGGCCAAGGAAGGGCTCGGGAGGTATTGTCCACTTGCCCTTTCTCCTGAGGAGAGAGCTCTGTTCAATCCTCGCCCCTCTGGCACCCCTCCCACTGCTGGCAAGTCTTTCAAATTGCCACCTCTGCTTTAGTCTCAGGACCAGTAAAGCATGCCTGTCCTCCACAAGTGACTGGAGTCTCAGCCTCTCAGAGTGTTCTTGGTGTGCCTGGTGTCAAGCCCCACTAATCACCAGAACCCCATGTAATGTGGACTTGTGCTCCCAGAGCAGATCTTCAGGGCCAGATGTGCAGTGTTCCTGGGCCCCTATTTCCTCCCCTCTCCATTCCTCTTTCTCTTGCCTGTGGGCTGGGGTTGGGGTAGAGCTTGGGTCCTGCTTGATCAGGGCTGTGCCACTGTACCTTCTTCTGTGTGGCCTTTTCTTCTTCCCCAGGTATAGGTGGTTTGTTCTGCAGTGTTCAGATCATTTTCAGGTTTAGTTGTATTTGCTTTATTTTCTTCTTTTGGGAGGAGGTTTCAGCCTTGCCTTCCTACTCCACCATCTTTTCCTCTCTGCTTTTCTTTGCATTAAGTGAATTTTTCCACTATAACATTTTAATTTATTTAATAAATTTTCAATATTTTCAGTTTATTTTTTAGTAGTTATAGTTTTTACTATATTTATCATATCAAAATCAGCTTCTGATTTATTCCATCTTAATGCTATATACAGAAATGTGACTTATACATATGTCTTCTTTTTCCCCCATTTTTGTGGTGGTGTTCTGCATACTAGATCTATTAGTGTTAGAAACCTAATAGTACATTGTTATAATATTACTTTACTATCTGTTGTCATTTCCTTAGTTCAGTACAATTTTTCTCCCAACCCACCTCCTTTGTTCTGTATAATATAGTTGCCAGTATTTGTTGGAGAGTGGCCATTTTAGATAATATATTGTAGCAACTTTTGGTACTGATCCTATACCTCCTCCAGGGCTTGTTATTAACATTTGATTATTTGTTTAGTAGTGGCTGTATTATTTTAGTATTAAGTCTGTTTCCCTTCCACAGTATAAAGCCTGTGTGCCTTGCTTTTTAATGTTTAGATATATCTTGCAGATATATATCTGTATATAACTTCCTTAATCTTTTTTACGACTACATATTACCTAATTGTACATGTGTGATGTAATTTACTTAGCCAGTTCCCTCTTAAATGCACATAAACTGTTCCTAATCTTTTGCTGTTATAAACAATGCTGCAGAGAATTTATTGCACAGATCTTATTTTACACATGTGAAATTATTTATGAGACAAAATCCTGGAAATGGATATGCTGAATAAATTTGTACTTAGGACAAAATTGCTAAAATAATTTTTAAGAGATTATACCAATTCCCTCTCCCACCAACGATGCACAACAGTGTTTCTCCATACTCTTGCCAAATAGGGTTTTTTCAAGCCTTTTCATCTTTCGCAATATGATAGATCAAAAGTGGTATCACTCTGTAGTTTTGATTCACATTTCTTGTATTATGAGTGTCATTAAGCACCTTTTCATATGTTCAAAAGCCATGTATATTTCCTTTTTTGACACTTGTCTATTTGTTACTCCTTTTTTCATAGAATTGTTGGTCTTTTTCTTATTGATTTATAGGAACTCTTTATAAGTTAGGAAGGTAAGTTCTTTATCTGTAGATGAGCAACAAATATTTTTTCTAGTACTCCACATTGGGGACACTCCAGTTTGTTTAACCATTCACCCATTAAAGGAAATTTGGATATTTTACAGTTTGGATGATTAGGAATAACATTACTATGAACATTCATGTACAAGTTCTTATGTGGAAATAAGACATTTTTCTGGGATAAATATCCAACAATGGATGGTTGGGTTGTATGGTAAGTCCATTTTTAATTTTGACAGGAATTGCTGGGCTTTTGTCCAGAATGGCTGTAATATTTTATATTCCCACCTGCAATGTATGAGTGATCTAGTTTCCTACCTCCTTGCCAGCATGTTATACATGTACTCATTTGTGTGTGTGTGTGTGTCCCTATGCTATTTTATTACACCTGGAGGCCTTGATAATCACCACCGCAATCATGGTATTCAATTGTACCCATCACCATAAGACTTCTTCCTGTCACCACTTTATAGCCACAACCATCTCCTCCCTCCTATTCCTAAGCCCTGCCGACCACCACTCTATTCCTCATCTCTATTACTATGTAACTTCCTGTGAGGCTTCTCCAAGTTGTTGTGTATCAGTAGTTTGTTCCTTGTTTGTTGTGTCTCAGGGACTAAGGAGGCCTGAGGAGAGAGAGAGAGAAAAATGGTGAGTCAGTAGAGCAGTCAGAACATATACAACATTTACTGATTAAGTTTTGCCACTTTATACGTGTGCTGTTTGTGGCCCCCAAAACAATTACAATAGTTACATCAAAGATCGTGGATCGTAGATCACAAGAAATATACTAATAATTAAAAAGTTTGAAATATTGCGGGAATTACCAAAATGTGACACTGAAACATGAAGTGAGCAGATGCTATGGGAAAAATGGAGCTGACAGACCTGCTCAATTCAGGGTTGCCACAAACCATCAGTTTGGAAAAAATACAGTATCTGTGAAGTGCAGTAAAGCAAAGTGCAGTAAAATGAGGTGTGGCCTGTACGCCACTCACGGGGGCTGTCGGCTCTGATGGTGCTGATTCAGCCTTGAATAACCTCTTCACGGTAGATGAGGCTGGAACAAAAAGATATTGATCTAGTGCAGTTTTATAATTCTACATCCTGAATGGTGTCCTGTCTTAGGCCCCTGCTTCAACATTCAGAGGTACTCTACCAATTAAAGTTCCATTTGGCCACATTAACAGAAAATTATGTTCTGTGTTCTATGAACACCTTTCCCTGATGTTCAAAGAATTCAAGGATACTTACTCAGTCCAGAGTATCTATCCTGTTTACTCTCACTTCATCGTGGACCTAGATGGCCTAGACAACTCAAGAAAATGGCCTGTTAATCATAGCTGTTGCTTCTGTTTCTAAGCCTTGATCATTCTTGAGGAGAGGCCAAAAGATTGTCCCTCTCACCAGCATAGAGGCAGTTGTTGTTGAAGCACGGGGGCAGCCCAGTCAGGAAGAATAAATTGTTTGCTTGTCTTCTCTGTTGCCAGGATGCTGATGCAAGGTGACCTATGACCGACCTACCTTGGGGCTTGAAACTGGGATTTTCTTTCTTCCAGTCCCAGAACAGGGATGTCTATCCTCCAGCGAAGCTGGCCCCTTCCATATTACCTAATCCCTAGTTCTGTCCTCCCGCCACCTCCAACAGAGTCTAGAAGGATCATTCTCAATGGGGCTTTCATCCTTACCCAGACAGGGTACCTCAAAATGTGGCTATGTTACAGAGACACCAAGGCCTGATTACTCAGAGGAAAGCAATGAATCATCTTTCAGAAGCTGCTGGGTGAGAGTGTGGTTGACAGAGAAGGAGGGACAATAAAAGAGATAAGCACTCATAAAGCTCATACTAATACACCAAGAACTAGGGTAGTGTATTAAAATGTTTTCATTTTTGTATTTATGATGGTTTTGATGCCGGGGTTCTTGTTTGCAGAGTCGAAGAATGAAATTAGCAAACACCCAAGGTAGGAGAGCCAGGGAGAGGTGCTTATTTAGAGATAAAGTGAGAGGCCAGAGGTCCTGGCGTAAGGGACAAGAGAGCCCGCGATCGTGCGTTGTCTAGGGGATTTATAGTCGGTTGAGGATTTTCAGGAATGGGGGTAAAGGACTAGGGGTGCAAACTTGTACCACCTGCCCTGACCCCAAGGTGGGCTGGGTTGTTGTCTGTTTGCTAGGGCTGTTTATAGTTGAGATACAGTGAAGTCTCAGGTAATGCCGAAATACCCTTCTTTGTTTGTGAAACACTCAAACATGCCAGGCTAAGTTGCTCCTGGCCTTTTGAGCTTTAACTGATCTCACTGAAGATGTCTATATTCCTGGTCTAGTATCTTTACCCTAGAGAATTAGTGTGACTCTGACTGCATAATGCTTAATACAGAATCTTGATAGAGACTTCTTTGCACATTGTTACATTGTTCTGTCTGTAATTATCTTGCTTTGCTTTTTCTTTCCCAGAGGTCCTCACCCTACTTTGCCTAAACCCACGGTCCCTGTCTCAGTTTGACATGTTGGGGCCTTGCTGGCTCTGGAGGGACTGCCCCTCACAGGACTACCTAGTTCCTACAGATGGTAAATAACTTGCCTGGGAACATACCTTTCACATGCAAACCAACCCGTCCAGAGCCTGTACTCTTAACCTTCTCCTTTGTCTAACCGATACAGCAAGCCAAAACTTCTCCTGCCCTGAATCAGCCCAAGGTCAGGTACCAAACAACTGGAAACCACCCCAATAACCTGAAACCACTGAAATTATGCAAACTAGCCAAACCAAGCTGTTTATCCTGCCTCACCCTTTCCTAAATTTCAGTCAACATTTGATGGCCACATACGAGATTGTGTAACAGATTCAAGTTCTGAGGACACCCAGCCTCAGAGCAAGTCTGCATCCACCCATTCACTCACTCATCTGGATGTTTACTCAGGGTTAGCAGGCAGACAACTGGGAGGCAAGAAGGAAAATTGAAAGAGATCCCCTCCTGAAGTGTATGGAAGCCTCCAGTGAGTTCAAAGCAGCTGTTTTCTAAGGCAAGAACAGGGCAAGAGATTGGAGAGAAACTCGCCAGAGGTATTCCAGTGCCCAACTAGTAAAGTTGGAGATAGATCGGGACTCCTCACAAGCAATCAGACTTCCAACCACCAGGACTCAGTGGGAGAGTTGAGAGAACTCCTCTTCCATTCTGGGCCTTTGTGGAGGGAAGGGCAGCTGACTTCCAAAGGCCAGAGGATGGGCAGCAAGGCTGAAAGAGATCTCCAAGTGTAGAAGGAGGCTAGGAGGAAGAACAAGCAAAACTCCCCTACAGCCCAATAACCTGGCAGCTTGGCTGTAAAACAGGGGATTTCCCCATAGTTGTGAAGCCCAGGTGGGTCTCTAGGATCTTGCTAATTCTCGCATGCCAGACTCTCCTGAAAGGAAGTCCTGATCCCACTCTCCTAACATTTGAAGCCAATGACAACCTGAATCAAACTAGAACCACAGTAGACAGATTCATGTCAACTACAAATTGAATAGACTTCTAACAGCCTGAGAGAGATGAGGAGATACAACTGGAAATGGTTCTTCATGGCAATTACTACCCAGAAAGAAATCTGTATTTTCTTTGAGATTATAATTTTACCTCTGGTTATTCAGTAAGCTTAAATTGTGTGTGCATTTGTATCTATATGCAAAACAATTTTTTAAAATCAGTTTAGATTCACACATTGTGCCATGTCACCGTATAAAAACATTATCTTGAAATGGAGCATAGACCTAAATGTAAAACCTAAAACTATAAAATGTCTAGGAAAAAACAAGAGAAAATATTTGGACCATAGATAAAATACCAAAAGCACAGTCCATAAAAGAACAAATCAATAAATTGGACTTCACCAAAATTAAAAACTGCCGTTCTTCAAAAGACAATTGTTCAAAGACTGAAAGACAAGCCATAGATCACAGACTAGGAGACACAGACTTGTTTACAAAGCAAATATCTGATAAAGGACTTGCATCTAGAATATATAAAGAACTCTCAAAACTGAGCAATAAGAAAACAAACAACCCATTTTTTAAAATGGGCAAAAGATTTCAGCAGATACTTCACCAAGAAACAGATGGCAAAGGAGCACAGGAGAAAAAATGTTCAACATCATTAATCATGAGAGAAGTGCAAATTAAAAGCAAAATGAGATACTACGATGTGCCCATTAGAAGAGCTAAGATTAAAAAGACTGACCAAGTGTACTTCCGGGAAGATGGCGGTGTGAGCAGGGCGGCAGAAATCTCCTCCCAACACTATATTTATCTACGAAAACACAGCAAATACATCTATTCCTAAAAGAGAGACGAGAATACACAGGAAAGCGCACAGCGTGCAGCGACACCCGAGAGGACTCGGCACCCCAAGAGGCGGGTAAGATCCGGAGCCGCGACCCGGCGGGACCCGAGCCCTCCCCCACCCCAGCGCACCGGCGGGAGGAGAGGATCCAGAGCCGGGAGGGGGTGGAAGTTCACCGCGCGAAGTAGCCAGCCCCGGTGACCTACGCGGGGAGCGCTGACCCACATTGCGCAGTGCAGCGGAGATTGGAGAGACAGAGGGGCAGGATCTGAGCGGGGAACGCGCCAGGGGGCTTGCAGCCGGCTCCGGGAAGGAAAAAAAAAGGCGCGCTTTCTTCAGCGGTCTTAAAGAGACAGGAGCCCAGCGGAGGAGCCGGATCGCCCCAGCACACTCAGCCCAGCAGGCTGGGAGTCCTGGGGAGTTTCAGACGCCTTAGCTGGTGACTGAGGAAGCGTAGCCATACTTAACACTTCTCACTAGGATCAACAGCCACCTAGTCGTTCCCACCCCTGCCAGAGCGATAAAGGGCCCTGCGGAGCGGCACAGACACAGCTGTGGAATACTGGGGCAATAGCGCCACCTACAGCATTCCCACAGAATCTACGTCGGTGGGAATATTTTTTTTGTTTTTTTTGTTTTAGTTTTGTTTTTGTTTTTTCTTTTCTTTCTTTTTTCTTTTTTTTTCTCTTTTTTATTCTTCTCTTTTAAAAGTCTTAAAGAGCCCAGCTGACATATGTGGCAACTATCAGTGACCAATTCTATAGCCATGAAAAGACAGAGGAATATGGTTCAGACCAAAATCAACCAGACAACCCCAGAGAGGGAGTCTGAAGGGATGGAAATGCACAGCCTTCCTGAAAAAGAATTCAGAATAAAAGTCATAACCATGCTGATGGACCTACAGAGAAATGTGCAAGAGCTGAGGGAGGAAGTGAGGGAACTGAGGAAAGACAATACAGAAATCAGACAAGCGATCGACGGGCTTAACAGCAGAATGGATGAGATGCAAGAGACTGTTAATGGAATAGAAAATAGAGAACAGGAGTACAGAGCAGCTGAGGCAGAGAGAGATAAAAGGATTTCTAGGAATGAAAGAATATTAAGAGAACTGTGTGACCAATTCAAACGGAACAATATTCGCATTATAGGAGTACCAGAGGAAGAAGAGAGAGAAAAAGGGATAGAAAGTGTCTTTGAAGAAATAATTGCTGAAAACTTTCCCTCGCTGGGGAAGGAAGTAGTCTCGCAGTCCACCGAAGCTCATAGATCTCCCAACACAAGGGACCCAAGGAAGACAACACCAAGACACATAATAATTAAGATGCCAAAGATCAAAGATAAAGACAGGGTATTAAAGGCAGCTAGAGAGAGAAAAAAGATCACCTACAAAGGAAAACCCATCAGACTATCATCAGACTTCTCAACAGAAACCTTACAGGCCAGAAGAGAATGGCATGATATATTTAACGTTATGAAACAGAAGGGCCTCGAACCAAGAATATTGTATCCAGCACGATTATCATTTAAATATGATGGAGGATTAAACAATTTCCAGACAAACGAAAGTTGAGAGAGTTTGCCTCTCATAAACCACCACTACAGGATATCTTAAATGGACTGCTCTAGATGGAAGCACACCTAAGGCTAAAAAGATGTCACCAGAGAAAATAAAATCATAGCAAAGAAAGCAGACCATCCAAATACTAACTAAAGGCAAAGAATAAAACACCTGTTATAGAAAGAATGAAAGAAGAGGAATAAGAAGGGAGAGAAATAAAGAAACATCAGACTGTGTTTACAATAACTTAACAAGAAAGTTAAGTTAGAGTGTTAGATAGTAAAGAAGCAACCCTTCAACCCTTGGTAACCACGAATCTAAAGCCAGCAATGGCAATAAGTACATATCTATCAATAATCACCCTAAATGTAAATGGACTGAATGCACCAATCAAAAGACACAGAGTAACAGAATGGATAAAAAAGCAAGACCCATCTATATGCTGCCTACAAGAAACTCACCTCAAATCCAAAGATATACACAGACTAAAAGTGAAGGGATGGAAAAAGATATTTCATGCAAACAACAAAGAGAAAAAAGCAGGTGTTGCAGTACTTGTATCAGACAAAATAGACTTCAAAACGAAGAAAGTAGCAAAAGATAAAGAAGGACATTAAATAATGATAAAGGGGTCAGTCCAACAAGAAGATATAACCATTATAAATATATATGCACCCAACACAGGAGCGCCAGCATATGTGAGACAAATACTAACAGAATTAAAGGAGGAAATAGACAGCAATGCATTCATCTTAGACTTCAACACACCACTCACTCCAGAGGACAGATCAACCAGACAGAAAATAAGTAAAGACACAGAGGCACTGAACAACACACTAGAACAGATGGACCTAACAGACATCTACAGAACTCTACACCCAAAACCAACAGGATACACATTCTTCTCAAGTGCACATGGAACATTTTCCAGAATAGACCACATACTAGGCCACAAAAAGAACCTCAGTAATTTCAAAAATATTGAAATCCTACCAACCAACTTCTCAGATCACCAAGGTATAAAACTAGAAATAAATTTTAGAAAGAAATCAAAAAGGCTCACAAATACATGGAGACTTAACAACACTCTCCTAATTAATCAATGGGTTAACGACCAAATCAAAACAGAAATCAAAGAATATATGGAGACTAATGACAACAACAACACAAAGCCACAACTTCTGTGGGACGCAGCAAAGGCAGTTCTAAGAGGAAAGTATATTGCAATCCAGGCCTATTTAAAGAAGGAAGAACATTCCCAAATGAATAGTCTAAAGACACAATTACTGAAATTGGAAAAAGAAGAACAAATGAGGCCCAAAGTCACCAGAAGGAGGGACATAATAAAGATTAGAGAAGAAATAAATAAAATTGAGAAGAATAAAACAATAGAAAAAAATCAATAAAACCAAGAGCTGGTTCTTTGAAAAAATAAACAAAATAGATAAACCCCTAGCCAGACTCATTAAGAGAAAAAGAGAATCTACACACATAAACACAATCAGAAATGAGAAAGGAAAAATCACGACGGACCCCACAGAAATACAAAGAATCATAAGAGAATATTATGAGAATCTATATGCTAACAAGCTGGAAAACATAGAAGAAATGGACAACTTCTTAGAAAAATACAACCTTCCAAGACTGACCAAGCAAGAAACAGAAAAACTAAACAGACCAATCACCAGTGACGAAATCGAATTGGTAATCAAAAAACTACCCAAGAACAAAACCCCTGGGCCTGATGGATTCACCTCTGAATTCTACCAGACATATAGAGAAGAAATAACACCGATTCTCCTTAAAGTTTTCCAAAAAATAGAAGAGGAGGGAATACTTCCAAACTCATTCTATGAAGCCAGCATCACTCTAATACCAAAACCGGGCAAAGACCTCACCAAAAAAGAAAATTACAGACCAATATCCCTGATGAACGTAGATGCAAAAATACTCAACAAAATATTAGCAAACCGAATTCAAAAATACATCAAGAGGATCATACACCATGATCAAGTGGGATTCATCCCAGGGATGCAAGGATGGTACAACATTCGAAAATCCATCAACATCATCCACCACATCAACAAAAAGAAGAACAAAAACCACATGATCATCTCCATAGATGCTGAAAAAGCATTTGACAAAATTCAGCATCCATTCCTGATTAAAACTCTCAACAAAATGGGTATAGACGGCAAGTACCTCAACATCATAAAGGCTATATATGACAAACCCACAGCTAACATCATACTTAACGGCGAGACGCTGAAAGCTTTTCATCTAAGATCGGGAACAAGACAGGGATGCCCACTCTCTCCACTGTTATTCAACATAGTACTGGAGGTCCTAGCCACAGCAATCAGACAAAACAAAGACATACAAGGCATCCAGATTGGTAAAGAAGAAGTCAAATTGTCACTATTTGCAGATGACATGATACTGTACATAAAAAACCCTAAAGACTCCATTCCAAAACTACTAGAACTAATATCTGAATTCAGCAAAGTTGCAGGATACAAAATTAACACACAGAAATCTGTTGCTTTCCTATACACTAACAATGAACTAACAGAAAGAGAAATCAGAAAAACAATTCCATTCACAATTGCATCAAAAACAATAAAATACCTAGGAATAAACCTAACGAAGGAAGTGAAAGACCTGTACTCTGAAAACTACAAGACCCTCCTAAGAGAAATTAAAGAGGACGCTAACAAATGGAAATGCATCCCATGCCCTTGTCTAGGAAGAATAAATATTGTCAAAATGGCTATACTACCTAAAGCAATCTACAGATTCAATGCAATCCCTATCAAACTACCAACAGCTTTCTTCAATGAACTGGAACAAATAATTCTAAAATTCATATGGCACCGCAAAAGACCCCGAATAGCCAAATCAATCCTGAGGAGGAATAAAACGGGGAATTACGCTCCCTGACTTCAAGCTCTACTACAAAGCCACAGTAATCAAGACAATTTGGTATTGGCACAAAAACAGACCCACAGACCAGTGAAACAGAATAGAAAATCCAAATATTAACCCAAACATATACAGTCAATTAATATTTGATAAAAGTGCCTTGGATATACAATGGGGAGATAATAGCCTCTTCAGCAGCTGGTGTTGGAAAAACTGGACAGCTACATGTAAGAGAATGAAACTGGACTACTGTCTAGCCCCATACACAAAGGTAAACTCAAGGTGGATCAAAGACCTGAATGTAAGTCATGAAACCATAAAACTCTTAGAAAAAAACATAGGCAAAAATCTCTTGGACATAAACATGAGCGACTTCTTCATGAACATATCTCCCCGGGCAAGGGAAACAAAAGCAAAAATGAACAAGTGGGACTATATCAAGCTGAAAAGCTTCTGTACAGCAAAGGACACCATCAGTAGAACAAAAAGACATCCTACAGTATGGGAGAATATATTCATAAAAAACGTATCTGATAAAGGGTTGACATCCAAAATATATAAAGAACTCATGCACCTTAACAAACAGAAAGCAAATAATCCAATTAAGAAATGGGCAGAGGACATGAATAGACACTTCTCCAAAGAAGAAATTCAGATGGCCAACAGGCACATGAAAAGATGCTCCACATCGCTAATCATCAGAGAAATGCAGATTAAAACCACAATGAGATATCACCTCACACCAGTGAGGATGGCCAACATCCAAAACACAAACAACAACAAATGTTGACGAGGATGTGGAGAAAAGGGAACCCTCCTACACTGCTGGTGGGACTGCAAATTAGTTCAACCATTGTGGAAAGCAGTATGGAGGTTCCTCAAAAGACTCAAAATAGAAATACCATTTGACCCAGGAATTCCACTCCTAGGAATTTACCCTAAGAATGCAGCAGCCCAATTTGAAAAGGACAGATGCACCCCTATGTTTATTGCAGCACTATTTACAATAGCCAAGAAATAGAAGCAACCTAAGTGTCCATCAGTAGATGAATGGATAAAGAAGATGTGGTACATATGCAGAATGGAATATTATTCAGCCATAAGAAGAAAACAAATCCTACCATTTGCAACAACATGGATGGAGCTAGAGGGTATTTTGCTCAGTGAAATAAGCCAAGCCGAAAAAGATAAGTATCAAATGATTTCACTCATATGTGGAGTATAAGAACAAAGAGAAAATACTGAAGGAACAAAACAGCAGCAGACTCACAGAACGCAAGAACGGACTAATAGTTACCAAAGCTAAAGGGACTGGGGAAAATGGGCAGGAAGGGAGGAATAAGAGGGAAAAAGGGGCATTACGATTAGCAGATGTAATGTTGGGGGGGGCACGGGGAGGGCAGTACAACTCAGAGAAGACAAGTAGTGATTCTATAGCATCTCATTACGCTGATGGACAGTGACTGTAATGGGGTTGGTGGGGGGGACCTGATGAAGGGGTAGTTTAATAACCGTAATATTGCACATGTAATTGTAGATTAATCATAAAATAAATTATATTAAAAAAAAAAAGACTGACCATACTATGTGTTGACAAGGATGTGGTGTAACTGAAACTCATAGGGCGCTGGTGGGAATGTAAAATGGTAAAACCACTTTGGGAAACAATTTTGCACCTTCTGAAAAAGTTAAACATTTATTATGCGATTCACACATCCTAATCCTAGGTATTTACCCAAAAGAAGAAAATATATGTCAAAACAAAGACTTGGACACAAATATTCATAACAGCTTTATTTGTAGCAGTCAAAAATTGGAAACAACCCAAATGCCCATCAACAGATGAATGGAATAACAAATTGGGGTATTCATATAATTGAATAGTTCTTAGCAATCAAAATAATGAGTTATCTGATATGGTTGAATCTCAGAATAATCATGCTGAGTTTAGCTAGACAAGAGAAAAGACACTGTGCGATTCCATTTATATAAACCTCCACAAAATGCAAATTTATAGTGACAGAAAGCAAATCAGTAGTTGCTTCAAAATAGGAGGGTGAGGATGAGGTAAAGGAGAGATTATAAAGGGGCACAGAAAACTTCTGGAGACAATGGATATGTTACTAGGTTCATGAGTTCCAGTGCTACAGAAATGAACAAAGAAGTCTAGGAAAGAAAGCAGATGGAGTTTATCAGAGATAGCTTGTAGGCAAGGGAGCCCACAAAAAAAGAGGAAAGCTGAGCTCCTAAGGGGGTTTTGCATAAAGGCAGTTGCAGAGGGTGAGGGCTTTGGGAGGAATGGTATTGAATTATTTCGTGATGCCACCTCTATCACTCAGCTTCTGCTCACCCATTTCCCATCAGCAGATGTTAACTCACTAGCTTTCTCCAAACATGGTTAGGGACCTCCTTTTTTATGTTTTTATAAGATAAGAGGACACAAATAATTTTTTTTACACTTTCCAAAAAAATTTATTTTGGTATCATTAATCTAAAATTACATGTGCAACATTATGGTTATTAAACTACCCACTTCATCAGGTCCCCCCCACCAACCCCATTACAGTCACTGTCCATAAGCGTAGTAAGATGCTATAGAATCACTACTTGTCTTCTCTGAGTTGTACAGCACTCTCCGTGACCCCCCAACATTATATCTGCTAATTGTAATGCCCCCTTTTCCCTCTTGTCCCTCCCTTCCCACCCATCCTCCCCAGTCCCTTTCCCTTTGGTAACTATTAGTCTGTTCTTGGGTTCTGTGAGTCTGCTGCTGTTTTTTTCTTTACTCTTATGCTCTTCATATGAGTGAAATCATTTGATACTTGCTTTTTCCGCTTGGCTTATTTCACTGAGCATAATACCCTCTAGCCCCATCCATATTGTTGCAAATGGTAGGATTTGTTTTCTTCTTATGGCTGAATAATATTCCATTGTGTATATGTCCCAGATCTTCTTTATTCATTCATGTACTGATGAACATTTAAGCTGCTTCCATATCTTGGCTATTGTAAATAGTGCTGCAATAAACATAGGGGTGCATAGGTCTTTTTGAAACTGTGCTGCTGCATTCTTAGGATAAATTCCTAGGGGTGCAATTCCTGGGTCAAATGGTATTTCTATTTGAGTTTTTTGAGGAACCTCAATACTGCTTTCCACAATGGTTGAACTAATTTGCAGTCCCACCAGCAGTGTAGGAGGGTTTCCTTTTCTCCACATCCTCGCCAACATTTGTTGTTGTTTGTGTTTTGGATGTTGGCCCTCCTCACTGGTGTGAGGTGATATCTCATTGTGGTTTTAATCTGCATTTCTCTGATGATTAGCGATGTGGAGCATCTTTTCATGTGCCTGTTGGCCATCTGAATTTCTTCTTTGGAGAAGTGTCTATTCATGTCCTCTGCCCATTTCTTAATTGGATTATTTGCTTTCTGTTTGTTGAGGTGCGTGAGTTCCTCATATATTTTGGATGTCAACCCCTTATCGGATATATCATTTATGAATATATTCTCCCATACTGCAGGATGTCTTTTTGTTCTACTGATGGTGTCCTTTGCTGTACAGAAGCTTTTCAGCTTGATATAGTCCCACTTGTTCACTTTTGCCTTTGTTTCCCTTGCCCAGGGAAATATGTTCATGAAGAAGTTGCTCATGTTTATGTCCAAGAGATTTTTGCCTATGTTTTTTTCTGAGAGTTTTATGGTTTCATGCCTTACACTCAGGTATTTGATCTATTTTGAGTTTACTTTTGTGTAAGGGGTTAGACAATGATCCAGTTTCATTCTCTTACATGTAGTTGTCCAGTTTTTCCAACACCAGCTGCTGAAGAGGCTGTCATCTCCCCATTGTATATCTAAGCTCCTTTATCATATATTAATTTACTGTATATGTTTGGGTTAATGTTTGGATTTTCTATTCTGTTCCACTGGTCTGTGGGTCTGTTTTTGTGCCAGTACCAAATTGTCTTGATTACTGTGGCTTTGTAGTAGAGCTTGAAGTCAGGGAGTGTAATTCCTCCTGTTTTATTCTTGCTTCTCAGGATTGCTTTGGCTATTCGGGGTCTTTTGTGGTTCCATATGAATTTTAGAATTATTTATTCCAGTTCATTGAAGAAAGCTGTTGGTAGTTTGATAGGGATTGCATTGAATCTGTAGATTGTTTTAGGTAGTATAGCCATTTGACAATATTTATTCTACCTAGCCAAGAGCATTGGATGAATTTCCATTTGTTAGTGTCCTCTTTAATTTCTCTTAGAAGTGTCTTGCAGTTTTAAGGGTATAGGTCTTTCACTTCCTTGGTTAGGTTTATTCCTAGGTATTTTATTGTTTTTGATGCAATTGTGAATGGAATTGTTTTTCTGATTTCTCTTTCTGTTAGTTCATTGTTAGTGTATAGGAAAGCAACAGATTTATGTGTGTTAATTTTGTATCCTGCAACTTTGCTGAATTCAAATATTAGTTCTAGTAGTTTTGGGGTGGAGTCTTTAGGGTTTTTTATGTACAGTATCATGTCATCTGCAAATAGTGACAATTTGACTTCTTCTTTACCAATCTGGATGCCTTGTATGTCTTTGTTTTGTCTGATTGCTGTGGCTAGGACCTCCAGTACTATGTTGAATAACAGTGGAGAGAGTGGGCATCCCTGTCTTGTTCCCGATCTTAGATGAAAAGCTTTCAGCTTCTCGTTGTTAAGTATGATGTTAGATGTGGGTTTGTCATATATGGCCTTTATGATGTTGAGGTACTTACCCTCTATACCCATTTTGTTGAGAGTTTTTATCATGAATGGATGTTGAATTTTGTCAAATTCTTTTTCAGCATCTATGGAGATGATCATGTGGTTTTTGTTCTTTTTCTTGATGTGGTGGATGATATTGATGGATTTTCGAATGTTGTACCATCCTTGCATCCCTGAGATGAATCCCACTTGAGCATGGTGTATGATCCTCTTGATGTATTTTTGAATTCGGTTTGCTAATGTTTTGTTGAGTGTTTTTGCATCTATGTTCATCAGGGATATTGGTCTGTAATTTTCTTTTTTGGTGAGGTCTTTGCCAGGTTTTGGTATTAGACACAATCATTTTTGTAATTTCTCTTTCTCCCCCAAGGCAATGATTCTCCTGGCTAAAACAGGGACTCGTCATTGATCCTTGGTGCATTAGAATGCCTGAATTGAATAATAAGTGTATGTTTAACTTTTTCAGAAGCCTCCGAACTGTTTTCCAAAGTGGTTTTACCATTTTACATTCCTACCAGCACCTAACCTTGGCTTATGATATGGTCGGTTGATTGTTGACCATGTGGCTGGCTAATGGCCTTAAATTCTTCTTAAAAGACATTTTAGGATTTTTACATTTTAACCTTTGAGTCTCAAGATGGAGGCTTAGCTTAAAATGTAGTCCCTCTCGATCTTTCCTGTGCTGGCTCACTTTCAGGCATGTTCCATTGTTTCAAGGATGTCTATGTATGTTAAAACGTATCAACTTGTAAGCTGCTTTAATGAAACACTAAGATACTACTTCCTACTCACCAGATAGGCTACTCTGAAAAGTTTTGGTAATACCTAGAGTGTGGAGAAATAAGAACTTTCATCATTGTTGGGTGAAGCCTAAGTATGCATGACTATTTTGGAAAACTGACAGGATTTATGAAAGATAAACAAACCCATCTTATGACCCAACAATTCCACTTCTTGGATGATACTCAAGAGAAGCAAGTGCATATGTCTACCAAAAACATGTGCAAGACTGTTCATAGTAACTTCATGTTTACAAACAAATGAAAAATAATCCATAAATATTAGAATGGATAAGTTGTGGTATATTTATACAAAATAATACTGCACATACAAAAAATGAACTACTGTCACAGAGTGGTAACACATGATGAATCTCAAAGACATCAGGTGGACGGAGATGAGCCGCCCATGAAGAAAACATGCTCTCTGATTCTATTTTTGTGAGGCTCAGAATAGGAAAAACTAATGGTAAATCAGATCCAAATAGTAGCTACCTTTGGAGAACTGTCGATTGGAAGGAGGCTAAGTGAACCTTCTGGGTTGCTGGATATATTCTCTATGTTGGTCTCTGTGTTGATTACACAGAAAGTTGTAAGAATTCCTTCCACTGTACACTTAAAATTTGCAACCTTTACTAAATGTAAGTTATACAGCAGTGAAAATTCAACAGCAGCAACTTCAGTGGCTACTCAAATGTCATGATTTAAATGGGGAGAAGTTGGTAAGGAGAAAAAAGGATGTGTAAAATATAATTCCAAGAAACCAGGCAGTGGAGGCTTCACTCACCAAGAATTTCTGATTATAAATACGTAGTTGCTCCTGCAGTTGTAGGGGTCAAGGGCAGGCTGCCCCAAGATGCACCACTTTGGCAGGCAGATTATGTCAGACCTGAAAACAATCAAGGCCCAAAAGACTCAGAAAGAAACCGTGACCTTCCTCTTAACGGCCTAAAAAGTGTTTACACAGAGGGCCTGCTCCATGCAGAGCGCTATCACCATAGATACCTACATTGTAATATGAACTATGAGTGGTGGACAAGGAGGAATTTAGCAAAGTCTGTCTGTTAAAATTACTTCCTGTATGCAGTTGTGTCCCAGCAAACATTTATTTACCAAACATTTACTCCTGTGAATTGCTTCCCTTTCCCTTTGACGTCCCAGACGCCTGTTCCCTTTCCTTAGTTCAGGATGACAGATATACATCATTGTCCCTGGCTGTCTTTGGATTCTCATGTCTGTGTGGATTCCCCATAGGTACGGAGATTTGATTTTCTCCCGTTAAGCCGCCTCATGTCAATTTGATTCTTAGGCTAGGTAGAGGACAGAGAAAAAGTTTTCCTCTTCAACACTGTATCTCAGGAATTTTAAGTGGCTCTGACTTCTCCCTCCCCTAATCCTGGTTGTCTATATTTATTCAGGAGATATAATAGAATTCTTTTTGAAAATTGGAGTTCCTATTTATTGTTGTAAATGTTAGAGGAATCAAACTATGATATGAATGTTTCACTTTTCTAAGTTAGGAACTTAAAGTTCCAGCCCAGGCCCTTTTTTCTGAGCTGAAGAATCCCAGGATCCAGCTGCCTACCGAGCATTCCACTTGAGATCTCAAACACAGCACACTCAAAACTGGACTCATCATCTCCCATGCACACTCTTCTCCTCCACGTTTATCCACCATCTGCATTCCCCATCACTGACACACCAGAAACTCAAAATTCAAACTAGTTTTTTTCCTTCTACCTTATATTTCCCCACCCAAGCAACCAAAAAATTCTGTTGATTCTAATCCCTCATATCTCTTACCTGACCCCTCCTCTCTGTATCTCCTGTCTTACTTTCTCTTGGCTTTTCATTATTTCTCTCGTCTGTTGTAACAGCAACATCTCAAAGAGTGATTTGCAGTCCACAGTCCTGCTAAGAGACCACGAATGAATCAAAAACAAGAGATTTCATTTTCATGGACTTATGGTGCACAATTCCATGTATTTGTATATACATCAAAGGATTAATTATTAATAATCACCTAAGTGAGTTACTAAGTATTACTGAAACTTTGTATTAGTAAACTAAAATTAGAACAGTAATAGGATTTACTGATGACTCTAAACTGTATTCTACAAAGAAGCCCAGCTGAATACAATGTTATGATACATAAATAGGTAGAATTACCCTAATTTTCAGAGACGATGCCTTGTTATTAGTGTCATGGTTTTCAGTTCCTGCTTTTTTGCTTTTTAATTCTACTTTCCCATAAACGTAGATTTATGCTCCTGAACTTCAGGTTTACAGCTAATACCTGAAGGACTATGTGTATTTTGATTCAAATAGTGATCATTCACAACCCTAATGCTAAAGTAGATATACATATAATCCCACCAGATTTTGGTTTTAAAAAAACAACATCTCATCCTCAGTACTTTTCCTTAGGACTGAGTACTTCTAACTCAGGAAATGGTAACAGAATGATAAGTAAGTTATGGGGTCATTTCTTCTCTGCAAAGTGGACATTTGAAGATCAGCATCTTTACTATTACCTTGCCTTTAATTCCTGCCTTTCTTCTCCAAACACACGCACACTATCACTTTAGTCTGTAACTACCAAACAGTGATCTTTTTAACAGAAAAAAAAAATTTCTCCTGCTCAGAATATTTCAGTTTCTACATTGCTTTCATCAATGATTATTAACAGATTTTAGATACTTTTCCCTTTAAGAATAAGTGGATAATAAATAAAAATTTTGACTTTATTTTGATAAAAGCATACATATACACATACACGTTATAATTTTGTGTAATTGTGGAGATTTTGCAACACACATGAAGCCCATCCATAGATATTCTAGGGATTCCCTCACCCAGTCAACATAATTTAAAAATGGAATCTCTGAATAGTATGAAAGATCTTTTGCCTACCTTACCAAACTCTTCATTTTCACTCCCTACTTCCAAAGGAATTTCCAGAACATACTATGTTCTCTCTTATTCCTCCTTTTTGTAAAAAAAAAAAAAAAATCTTTTAATTTTAGAGTAGTTTGGGATTTACGTAAAAATTGCAACAATGGTAGAGATAGTTTCTATATACTCCAATCCATTTTCCCCTTTTTCTTACTTCTTACATCAATGTGATACATTTGTTACAATTAATGAACCAATATTGATTTATTATTATTAACTAAAGTTCATACTTTATTCAGATATCCTTAGTTTTTACCATACGCCCTTTTTCTGTCCAGGATCCTATGCAGGGTGTTGTACTACATTTAGTTGTTATGTCTCTTTTGGCTCCTCTTGGATGAAACAGTTTCTCAGGCTTTCCTTGTTTTTGATGACCTTGACGGTTTTGAGGAGTACTGATCAGGTACGTTGTAGAACGATCCTTAATTGGGATGTGTCTGATGTGTCTCTTATGATTAGGCTAGAGTTAAATGTTTGGGGGAGGAAGACTGCAGAGGTAACATGCCACCTTCATCACATCATATCTAGGACACACACTATCAATATAATTTATCACTGTTGATATTAGCCCTAGTCCACTGGATGAAGTAGCATTTGTCAGGCTTCTCCACTGCAAAATTATTCTTATTTCCTCTTCCCATTTCCTACAGTATTTCCTACTGTATTCTTAGGAAGGAATCACTATGCACAGCCCACACTTAGGAAATGAGGAGTTATATCCCACTACCTTGAGGGTAGAGTATTTACATAAATAACTTGAAATTCTTCCACATGGGAAATTTATTTATTCTCCCTTCCTTTTATTTTTAAATATGTTTGCCTCTATCAAATGCTGGCATAACAAAACAATTTCCAAATTAGAATGGCTTAACACACAATTTATTTCTTGTCCATACTACAATGTTTACCATGGCTCAGCAAGTGGTTCTGGTCCACGTAGTCACTCAGGCACCCTGGTTGACAGATACTCCACCATTGGGTAGCTACACCTTCTGACACATACCACTTCACCAGTTGCTAAGGCAGACAAAGAACACTAGAGTGTTTTGCACTAGTAATTAAATGCTTAAGTTTGGAAGTGACACCTGTCATATCTACCCATATCTCATTGGCCAGAATTAGTTACATAGCTCTGCCTAACTATAAGGGAATAGGGACGTATAATTCTCCCTTGTGCCTAGAAGGAGAACCAGACATGGGTGAGCACTAGAAGTTTCTACCACATTTCCTACCTCAGTTGTCCACCAAACATCCTATTCTTCTTCTAATTCTCATTCAGCCGAAATGCTGTGAAGGTTTCACTGTGTCCTCCTCACAGACATCAAATCCCCTGCATGCTCTATCAGCCCTTTGTACAAAGACCAAGATTAGAGCAGATATTATATTGGATTGTAATTACTGGTTTGCATGTCCTGTAGAGGGAAACAATCATGCTTTTCCACCTTGGTATTCTCGGCATTGATACAGTGCCTATTACATAGAAGATATTCAATCAATATTTATTATGTATTGAATTAATGAATGGACAAAGAACTCAGCTTTATAACCAAATGTTTCACAGGACCTTCTTCCATAATACAATTACTCATAAATAATTTCTTGGCAATTGAAAAAGAAAACTTTTTTCCCTTGATAACTTTAAATAAAGTGTTGAGTCATGCCTTCAGTTTTTTTAAACCTGCTTTCGCATGAGGAATAAACATATGGTCTTATTTCCGATTTATTCCAGGGGCCTGAATTAACTCTATAAAAAAATTATTCTCTTACTTTTCAAAATTCTGGGCTACCTTTTGTAACCATTTTCCAGTGTTTGAGAAGAACATCCTTTCCATAGTTTGTGGTTGGTTTTAAGTTGCAAGTTTGTATTACTTTGTTAAATCAGTGGTAATGTCAGAAACCTATTTCAACACATGTGGTCAAGAGAGGAGCAACACCTTAACTGTAGGTGGAAAGCATATTTTGCCCAGTGGATTTACCAATTTTGTTGAGTATCTATATTGTACACTGAGAAGGCAGAGGAGAAGACTTACAGCATAAGCCCTCAGAGCTCATGGTGATGAATGTAAGGACAATGTGATAGTAAACTACAATGAAGGACAATGATGTTATAGATGACATGTGACTGACAAATGTGTGGTATAAACACCAAGTCCTCTGAGTTCAAGACTGGCATGCTCTGGTTGCAGAATATGTTGGAGGGGAGAGAAACTGGAGGAAAGGAGACTACTTAGAAAGCCATGTCATGGTCCCATCATGAAATTCAGGTCTAAACCATATTTCACACACCACAGTACACAGAGATATTTAACTTGCAGTGTAATTGAATTTCTTATGTAAGGAAGATATTTTAAATATAGTTCTTCTGTATTTAGATTGATTTTATTCCTATTATTTTTCACAAAAAGTAGTTTGTGTGTATGCATAAACTTTTCTATTTTAGAAGATAGTATACTTACAACAAAACTTGAAAATATTTTAGGTCCCTAGATGTTAAAATATCCATTCATTTTTTTAAAGCAGATTAGAGTTTACCATTATATATTTTATAACTTTTCTAATTTACTAAGTTACTCTTTAATTGAAAATCATTTTGAATCAGCAGTCAAGAAAACTATTTTCCAAAACAAACATGTCAAACACTGATATCAGCCCTTATCATTTTGGGTCAGGTCGTTGAGAGACCCAGGTGTAAATGGCACTATGTCTGTGAGTTCAGCTTTTGTTTGACTGAGCTGGAAACAACTGTTCCATGCCAGCAACTAGCCACCTGGCAAAAGTATTATACTGACCTGAGGTGGGGTGGGGGGTGAGAAGATAAAGGGGCTGCATCCCAAACCACTTGGAGTGATGCACAAAAAGAGAATAGAATAGCATTATATCCAATTAAATGTGTACATACACATTATCTTTAATAAGATACTTAGCACTATTACCTTGTTTGCTTGTTAAGGGTAGCAATAAAATGTTCATTCATCAAGAAGGGACAAAAATACAAAAATGTGATCTCATTTCCCTATCTGCAACAATTTCTTCTCTCCCAACATTTTGTGATGTTACCAGAGCTCATTTACAGACTGAATTCACTGATTTCTAGTTCAATCATAAGAAATTTAACAAATATGCAGTTGCATTTGCACAACAGGTCATATGAAACCTTAAGCCCAAAGATCATACTTAATGAGGAAATGAAATCAGAATACTCTTCTGAAAGAGGAAGTCAAAATGGGAACATTTCCATGTCTTTGCAGACAAGACTACATTTTATCACATTTGAAAAATCATTTGGCTATTTCATTATAGTTTCTCAATGTCGAATGCCCAATTATTGTGTAAATCAGGAAATAAGTTTTGTCCTTGACCAATGTGGAAAGGAATATAATTTTTTATAATGTGAAAAGGGGAAGTGTGATCCAGCCCAAGGTCTAACTGCATTGGCCCTGAAGCTTAAAGATAGCAGAAATAATTGAGTATTCAGAGTATTCACAAAAAAATCAAAAGCCATCCAAAATAATTTTATTCGTTGCTCATACACCAAGCACATTGATTTGTAAAATAGCCTCTAATTGTTCAGTAGCATCTAAAAGGTGTTAGGCCAACCTTTTAGAAAAAATTCATACTTTAAACATAAATATATAAAATGGATTTACACAACTAACAGGCCCTAAAATCAGGTAAGAGGTAGGCAAAGAAGTTATAGCTTTGTTAACGGGTGAGAATTGGGTTTCAATAGAATTTCTTCTCTTTCCTTTTCAATTTTTACAAGGTAGTGTGGTAGACTGAAAAGACCATGGAACTGAGTCCACGTCCAAACTCAACCACTTACTTGCTATATTTCTCCAAGCGTGTGACTTCACCTCTCTGGGACACATATTTTTTTCACTAGAAAAATGAACATAAGACCTACCCTATAAGACTCCTGGAATAATTATAGGTAATATTTATTAAGTGACTAATACTTTATAAGCATTCAATAAACAAAAGCTGGTATTGTTTACCTCTCCTTTTTTCCTTTAGCTCCAAAGAGCCTGGGTGGTCACCAGCCTTGACCATGCCGCCCACCATCACTGCCATCCGGACTGCTTGTCAGCCCTCTAGCTGCAGTCGCCAAGTCCAGGGTTAGAGGGATTTTTAAAAATATTTTGATCTTGAAAAACTTCCGGGAAGATGGCGGTGTGAGCAGGGCGGCAGAAATCTCCTCCCAACACTATATTTATCTACGAAAACACAGAAAATACATCTATTCCTAAAAGAGAGACGAGAATACACAGGAAAGCGCACAGCGTGCAGCTACACCCGAGAGGACTCGGCACCCCAAGAGGCGGGTAAGATACGGAGCCGCGACCCGGCGGGACCCGAGCCCTCCCCCACCCCAGCGCACCGGCGGGAGGAGAGGATTCAGAGCCGGGACGGAGTGGAAGTGCACCCCGTGAAGTAGCCAGCCCCGGTGACCTGCGCGGGGAGCGCTG
Organism: Smutsia gigantea; assembly: GCA_032199065.1. Lineage (NCBI taxonomy): Eukaryota > Metazoa > Chordata > Mammalia > Pholidota > Manidae > Smutsia > Smutsia gigantea. The sequence goes on from JAVSCE010002992.1 coordinate 104,498, forward strand.
ACCCACATTGCGCAGGGCAGCGGAGATTGGAGAGACAGAGGGGCAGGATCTGAGCGGGGAATGCGCCAGGGTGCTTGCAGCCGGCTCCCGGGAAGGAAAAAAAAAGTGCGCGCTTTCCTCAGCGGTCTTAAAGAGACAGGAGCCCAGCGGAGGAGCCGGATCGCCCCAGCACACTCAGCCCAGCAGGCTGGGAGTCCTGGGGAGTTTCAGACGCCTTAGCTGGCGACTGAGGAAGCGTAGCCATACTTAACACTTCTCACTGAGATCAACAGCCTCCTATTCGTTCCCACCCCTGCCAGAGCGATAAAGGGCCCTGCGGTGTGGCACAGTCACAGCTGTGGAATAGTGGGGCAATAGCGCCACCTAGAGCATTCCCACAGAATCTACGTCCGGTGGGCATTTTTTTATTGTTTTTTTTGTTTTGTTTTGTTTTTGTTTTTTCTTTCTTTCTTTTTTCTTTCTTTCTTTTTTTTCCTTTTTTTACTTTTTTTCTCTTTTTTTTCTTCTTTTTTTAAAGTCTTAAAGAGCCCAGCTGACATACGTGGCAACTATCAGTGACCAAATTATACAGCCATGAAAAGACAGAGGAATATGGTTCAGACTAAAATCAACCAGACAACCCCAGAGAGGGAGTCTGAAGGGATGGAAATGCACAGCCTCCCTGAAAAAGAATTTAGAATAAAAGTCATAACCATGTTGATGGACCTACAGAGAAATGTGCAAGAGCTGAGGGAGGAAGTGAGGGAACTGAAGAAAGACAATACAGAAATCAGACAAGCGATCGACAGGCTTAACAGCAGAATGGATGAGATGCGAGAGACTGTTAATGGAATAGAAAACAGAGAACAGGAGTACAGAGCAGCTGAGGCAGAGAGAGATAAAAGAATTTCTAGGAATGAAAGAATATT